>OY288272.1:87729269-87806882 GCA_958450335.1 Hibiscus tridactylites | reverse complement strand
GACTTTCAGTCATGTTGTCAAGCATGTTACAGTTCGGGTTCTACTCAGTGTTGCTCTAAATAATGGTTGGGTTTCTAAGAAAAAATTTATGTGGGTAATGCCTTCTTAAATGGTGATCTCACAGAGGAAGTCTACATGCAGCAGCCACTAGGCTTTGAACAAATGGATTCTGCTGGAAATTAGTTAGTTTGAAAGCTTCAGAAGTCCTTGTATGGGCTCAAACAAGCACCTCGAGCTTGGTTTGAAAATTTTTGAGATCACTTAGTGTCATAGATGAGGTTTTCTTCCTCCTTAGCTGATTCATCCCTCTATTTCCGAGAATCTGAAGGCAACATAGTATATATAATGGTCTATGTTGATGATATCGTAGTTACTGGGAATGATGCTGAAGAAGTTGATTTTGTCATACAACAAATAAATCAAACTTTTTCTCTAAAGGACTTAGGAAAGCTCACTTTCTTCTTGGGAATGAATGTTTTAGCTGTGGAACAAGGCATTATTCTCAATCAAAAGAAACACATCTTGGAGTTGTTAGAAAAGGCCAAGATGCTTGAGCCTACACCCACCCCATCTCCTATGGTAACATCTCCTCTTCTCTCTTTATATGATGGGGATCCTTTTAAAGATAGTACACTTTTTAGGCAAGTAGTAGGAACCTTGCAACATATCTGTACTACTAGGCCAGATATACAATTTTCAGTTAATAAAGTTAGTCAGTATATGCAATCTCCTCGTGAAAAGCATTGGAAAACAGTAAAGAGAATCATAAGATATCTTAAAGGAACCTTAGATCATGGTCTGTTCTTTAGCAATAAATCTTTGACCAATACTCTAGTTGGATACACTGACTCAGATTGGGGTACTTGTATGGATGACAAAAGGTCACCAGGAGGTCACTGTTTATTCCTAGGTGGAAATTTGATTTCATGGTGTTCAAAAAAATAGATTGTTGTCTCAAGATCATCCACTGAAGCAGAATTTAGAAGCTTAGCTGACACTATGTGTGATGCCATATGGGTTAAATCTTTGCTTGCTGAACTTAGGATCAAGCTCTCGAAAACCCCAGTAATTTGGTGTGATAGCACCAGTGTTATAGCCCATTCAACTAATCATGTTCAATCATGCTAAACTTAAACATGTTGAACTTGATCTCAGCTTTGTTAAAGAAAAGTATCATAAGGATTATTCCAAGTGAATTATGTTCCTGCCTTAGAACAAATTGCAGATGTTTTCACTAAACCGTTGTCAGCAGCCTTCTTTTTGCATCTCAGACAGAAACTTAGAGTTTATTCTCCAACAGAGTTACGATTACAAGCTACTAAAGTCTTCTGTTCAGAAGAGTTGTATTTTTCAGATTAACAAAAGTCAGAACGAGGGGAGACATGAAGAATGTGGTGTAACTGATAATTTCTATGTGTTGCTGATGATAATTTCTTTTTGTCTTTTCTCAACAAAACTGGGAAAGTAGGAAGTATGATAACATATATAACTGATATAACCGTTGTAACAGCCTTAGTGCTAAGTTGTCATTAACAGATCAAGAATCTGTTAAACAATCTAGAGGCTAAGGTACTTGTATAAAAGCAAACCCCCATCGTTTGTAAATGTATTGTATTGACTCTATTATTCAATAAGAAAAGCCTTCTACTTCTTCTTCCCTGGTTCATCTTCTTCATTGTTGATCTTATCCACCTTTGCTCTATATTCTGTCAGACCGAGATAGAATTATACCAGCACAACCATATACTACCGAGAACCCATGAGTTTCAATCTATATGAGTTGGGAAAGCCGAGAGCCACAATGACCGAGTTTGCCTTTCCACCACTTATTCTAGGTTCCATAAGACATACCATACTTGGGGTGTACTCACGCTTGTATTGCATGGTTGCATTTAAAAATTTAGGGTTTCCACAACCCTTAACATCCAACAAAGGAGTTTAAAATTCATAATAAAATAGTGTAGGATGGGATTGCCAAACATGGCTAATAATCATGCATCACCACCAGGTCACCAGGTGAGCTAGAGGACCTAGAGTTTCCTGCTGGTAAAGTGGTCGAATTAGCATTTGAGACGTGAGCTTTCAGATCTGAAGAGGAAGCAACCTTAGTAGCGATTGGCACATTCGGATCAAAGTTTTCAGTGATTACAACTACCGAGTGATGTTCTTTATTGAGTAGGGTATGAGCTTTTTGGCTGGCTGATTTTCGAGTCGTACCAAGAGCTTTAGAGGAGGAGTATGGATTAAGATATGTGCTTGACTTAGGCCCCCGAAGAGATTTTCGGATGACTAAGGATCCCTTGCCAGAGCCCAGCTTGGAACTCAAAGTCAGTTGCTTCTTGATAGAAGACGTAACTTTGGAGGAGACAATTTGAGGCAAGAGAGGAATGCTTGGTGGGAGGGTGATAATGTGAGAGCTAGCTTCAGGCTCTTTATAGGCAATCATGGGAACAGCGGTTGGTGTTTCTTTTTAGGAGCTGGTACCCTGGAGTGGGGCATCTGTGGGCGGTGGTGATGTACTCGATGAAGGGGCAACAAATGGAATGACAGGTGTTATGGGAGCGACTATGGGGCCTTGCAGCGTCATTGTAGGGGTAGCCAGTCTTAAAGCAACATAGGGAGTAGGTATAGTCGGGCTTGGGGCGTTAGGGGAAATAATCGTCACAGTCTTCATAACAGATTTTGGAGAATCAAATATAAGGTTAAAATGAGATTCAGAAATTTGAATACATGATCCTCCTTGGAGTTGATCGTGTGGTTTCTTTGCATTCTTCATTGCTCGTTGTTCAACGATCATCCAAGGGCCAAACAATTTATTGATCTGATGTTTTTGTTCATGATTAGATTCTAGTCTAGGGCCACTCTTGTTCTAGGGCATACTTGTCACGTGAAAACCAAACAAAAGGCAACAATTCATACTCAACCAGTTGCACACGACCGTTGATAAGAAGTTTAGAGATCAACGAATTCTTCAAATCAATCTTAATTTCCATTCTTTTAAAACACCCACGATGACCACTTTCATCCTGATAGTCGATCTCGACGATGAGCCCAGAGTTTCACTAATCTCGTTAATCATGCTTGTTTTATAGAAGGTGATTGATAGACTCAAAAGACGAACTCACGCCACAATTGTGCTTGGAAAGGGCTGGGATGTAGAGAAATCAGGAGGTCGAGGTTCAACAGTCAGGTAGTGTGATGAGTGTTCAAAAGTACTATTTTTATGACCTTTTTACTCATATTATTGTTAGACTTAGGCTCATATTAGTTGCATTTTTTAGTTATTCATGCATATTTGCATTGTTTCATTTATGGTTATGCTTGAGTTCATGTTTTGATTGGTTTTGATGGAAAAAGATACTATTTGAGGTTGTTTTGTGTGTGCAGGATTTAATGCACAAGCAAGCTGGAAGTTGCCGAGGCAACTCGTGAAGGTCATATCGAACTAGTTGCTGAGGCAACTCAAGAAGATCATGTCGAACTCGTTGCCAAGACAACTGCCGACAACTAAAGATGAGGTGAAATGGTAGCCGAATTGATGAGCGGACAAATCTAATTTAATCTGGATAGGTGGCATGGAGAAAAATAGTTGGAAATTCATGAAGAGGTCAAAAGAAGATTAAATTCCAAGAAAATAGGAGGAGTTTTAGTTGGAATAAAATTAAAAGAGACTTAATATTTCTTTTATTCAATTTAATTCCAACTTAACTTCCTCCTCAAGAAAGACTTTGACCTAGTCATCTCCTATATAAAGAATGCCAATCCGCCAACTTCAAGGGGAGATTGATTGGAGAGAGTTCGACTAGGGGGCTGTGCGATATCACTATCTTTTTCTTCATTCTATTTGATTCATGTTTAGGGGTTATTCCTTGTATATCTTTCGAAACCCAGCCATGAATTGATGTGAATTAGCTTGGGTTATTTTGGGTTTGTGGTTTTTGATAAACGATTAGATTTTGTTTAGGTTTTTTGAAGTTGCAATTTTAATTCAAGGTTTGTTCATTCTTGGTTTTTAATTTGTTTGCGAGTGAATTTGGAGAGGATCTCGTGAATTCATCTATTTACCTAACATCGGGAGAGTTAGATTCAAAAAATGAATGAGCATGATTTTTTTCCAATTCAATGAAAACTAATTTGGCTTAGGAATAAGTTACGAATTTCAACGGCTAAAAGGAGCGCAAGATTGGTTGTTGATCACCATTGATTCACGCAGGAATGTATTATCAAGGCATGTACAATTAACTAGAGTTTCGACTTAGGGATAAGGAGGAAACATTGAAGAACGCTTTGCCAAACCTTGGAGGTTGCCGCTTAGTTGCCCAAGCGGTAGCCTTGGCAACCAGTTGCCCAAGCATCGTTATACTAGTTGCCCCGACAACCGTTATTCCAGTTGTCCTGGCAACTCGATTGTTACCAATTGTCCCGGCAATTAAGTGCCTCTTGCACTCAAGCATCAAGACGGTTCATTCAATTATCACTCCACGACTCATAATAACCCGGCCTACTCTCTCTCATTTGATTAAATCTTTATTTTATTTACTTGCTCTTTTACTTGTTAAAATCAACTCCTATTATCAATTGTGTTTTTATTTTTACAGTGCAGTGACTTAAGCAAAGTGGCTTAAATCAATCCCTATGAAGACGATATTTGATACTTATCATATCACTTTATTACTTGCGATGTGTATACTTGCACAATTGCGTAGCACTTATTACATGCAACATAGTGTCCGAAGATTGTCTAAGGCCCTCCTGCAAGCGCTTTCAGATAATTCGAACGGGTGCGAAAAGACCCTAGGAAATAATTGTTCTCAATGTCCATAAATTTGATTGCCTATGAGGGTTTCCGTAAATCATAGATACGATTCTGAATGGTTGTATACCCGATACGACGTCCAAGCAACTTGATCACCATAGCGAGGTCTAGGCTCTTTTCAGCGAGGGTTTGGACCCGTTCAGAGAATTCTATCAAGATAAGATCATCTACGATGCTACGTTTGACATCCCCTTCCAAGATCTCAATTTCTCCCTCATCGAAAATTTCCCCATCCACAAGAAGAGATTCATCCGCTTAGTTAAGGAGGATATCGCAAAAGGATGGAATCTACGGGTCACTTTTCTTTGTAACATCGACATCCGTGGCCGAGTCATTCATAGAAAGGGTAGATCCACCAACGTCTGGAGGCTCATCATCATGCCGGTGGGTTTCCTAAAGGGGACGATTAGTGGTGGTGGCATCCAGAACCCTAGGAAGCAAGTTTTCCATAAAGAAGATCTTTTGATTTCATTCCCATTAATCATAACTGAATTATTAAATGTGTTATTCAAGGTTTAATTTAAGTTAAAATTTAGTCAAAAAAAATTAAGTGAAAAAGGTTTAGAGGCTGATTGAATAATATGATCTTTAGTTCTTTACACAAATTTATCAAAAATTGTCATTAAATTGATAATTTTATGTAATGTTTTTTGAATGGTCTAAAGGTGATTACAAGGTAGTATATGTTTATATGTATTTTTAACCCTTTGATATTGTGCATATACCTTGTAGACGAAACTATTTGAACCAATGTCTCTTAGGATGAACATCATCCGCTTTTCTACTAATACACTTGTTAGATTCAATTTTATGTAATGCTTAAATCATCGTGGTAACCTTTCAATCTTTAAGTTAAAAAATATTCGACATTTAAATACGTTGGAAGTTACAATTTTTGAGGCGTTATAATGACGAGACTTCAAAATTTTATAAAAATAATGATGTTAATTAAATTAAAATCTAATCGATAAATTTAATTTTTATTTAGTTTCTTTACGATTCAAACTTTTATTGATATGGATTTATTTTTTTAAGAAAAAAATATGTTTTAGTATATTAAATTGAGGTAATACTGTAGGTTTGTGTATTTATTTTATGAATTAATATTCTATACACTGGCGGTTTTCACAAGTGTTTTAGTTTTAGGGTATAAGAAGTTAGTTTAGGGTATATGTTTTAGGGGTTTAGAATTTAGGGATAGTTGTTTTAATTTAAGGTTTAAGGTTATAATTTATGGTAGGTTAGGGTTTAGTTTTTAGGGTAATATGGTCAAGATTTATGTTTTAACCTATAAACCCTAAATTATAACCCTAAACCTTAAATTGAAACAACTATCCCTAAATTCTAACCTCCTACACCTAAACCCCTAAACCATATACCATAAACTAACTCCATATACCCTAAAATTAAGGCACTTGTGGAAACTTTCAGTTTCCACCGCATGTGTATAGGATATTAATCCTTATTTCATATAAGTTTATATTTTGGTAATTATTTTATATACAGACAGTGTAAACTAAAAATTTATAAATGTCTTAGTTTTACGGTTTAATAATTCAATTTAGAATATATTATTTAGAATGTAGAGATAGTGATTAAATTTTAGGGTTTAGTGTTTGAATTTAATGTTTATATGTTAAAACATAAACTCCCACCATATTACCCTAAAACATAAACTCTAAACCCTAAATTCTAACAATAATCACTAAAATTTAAACTCTACACCTTAAATTAAATCACCAAACCCAAAAACAACTAAGGCGATTGTAAATTTTTTTAATTTCCAACGCTAGTGTATTTAATATAAATTCATTTTTCTTGTAAAACTATATGTATTTAATTTAGGGAAAGTATTCTGACGATGGAAAACTTGTTTTTCCATTTACGTGTAGTTTTTAGAGTTTAGGGTTTAAGTTTTTAATACTTGTGATCATATTTTAGTATTTGAAAATAAATTTTATGAAATTTATAATTTAGAATTTAGAGCGTATGAGTTAGAGTTTAAAGACCTTAAAAAGATATGTGACAACTTTAAAAATTCATATGTGAAAAAAATTACAGGGCATACAATAAGTAATCACCCTTTAATTTATTAATCAACTAATTTAAATAATAAATCGTAAAATTTATTATAAATCGATATCAGTTCACTCGATTCACAAATATTAAGATTATTGGATAAAAATAAAATTTAATTAATGTGAAGAAAAAGAGAATAAAAAATAGTGATTCTCCAATATGTGTAGGAGTAACCGTAGGCAAGTTTCTCTCCAGTCCGTTGACCCAAATACAGAAACCCGTGAGGCAACTCAAAGAGGGGGGGCGGAGTGGACAATAGCAGCAGCAGCCACGTCATGAACCGCTAAGAATAATACAACGTGTCGGCCACGCGAACCATCGGCAGGCTCGAGTCAGCTTTTGATGGCCCGCGGAGCGCAGCCTCCTGGTTCGACCCGGTTCACTTTTCTCCAAACTCTTTGGGCAATAAATAGAAAGGGAAAATCCTGAGGGCAAAGGAAAAGTCCACACTCTCCGTTTCTTCTTCCTTCCCTTTCATCGGAAAAAGCAAAATAATAGTATAAAAATAAAAATAAATACAAAAACCGCTGTTTCATTTTCTCTATTATATCTCTCTCCCTCTAATTATCAAATTATTATATTTCTCTCTTTTTTTACAATCTCTAAATGGCATGAAAACCCTAGCTCCAGACAGCCGCCTTTCCAATTTCTAGTTGTGATTCAAACTTAATACGCGCGCATGTAAGTTCCTTTTTTTAAAATTTTTTTTTCGAAATTCAATATCTGGGGATGTTGTTCTGTTCAGTTTCGAGGGAAAAGGCATAGGGGAAATGAGGATTTTAGGAACTGAGAATTTATCGTTTTTAGGACGGGGTGAGCTTAATTTAGTTTCGATTTCATTTTTGTTATTCTTGTTGATTTTGTTAATTTTCTCTGATTTTTCTTATTCGGGGTTCATAGTGCATTTATATTGAAATTTGAGTTGGAAATTTTGCAGTTCCTGGGTGGGAAATTATTGCAAGGCTCATGAAATTTATGTGCGTTTGAAGTGTATACTTGAATATTGGGTGGACAAGGATTTGGATGTTGAGTTAAATTTCTGCCGTATATTGTTTCTTGTTATTGGGAATGGCAGAAGATAGCCTCCGGATTGGTGGGCTTTCTTCTGGTTTGGCTGTTATATTGAATAGTGGGGATGGGAAGGAAAATCCGTCGAAACCCCGCCTTATATCATATTCTGATGAATTTGGTCAGCAATCTGTGGAGCGTGCTCTTGAATATGTGTTTGGGCTTCCCAATAAATCACTTGGTCCACTGAATGGTCCTGTTGACAGCAGTCTAGTTCGTTCGATCATAAAGAACCACTTGTATTCAGCTTCTGATTCTTTGGTAAGTAACAAGGATGGGGTTTGTGTTTTCGATAATGGCTCTGGATCTGATGTCGTTGGTCTTGAAGATTTCAGTATTTGTGGTGAAATTAGAATCGTTAAGCCGCCGTTGCTTTTAGAGAGCTTAGCTGTGTTCAGTAGCGCCAGGGCTAATGCCTGTGTTTGGAAAGGGAAATGGATGTATGAAGTAATTTTGGAGACTTCTGGTATACAACAGCTTGGATGGGCTACTATTTCCTGTCCATTCTCCGACCATAAAGGTGTAGGTGATGCTGATGATTCATATGCATTTGATGGCAGAAGAATTAGCAAATGGAACAAGGAAGCTGAGCCATATGGACAGCCATGGGTGGCAGGTGATGTCATTGGATGTTGTATAGACTTGGCTCATGATGAGATTTCATTCTATAGGAACGGTGTTTCTCTTGGTCTAGCATTCTCTGGCATTCGGAAAATGGAACCTGGACTTGGATATTACCCTGCTGTCTCTCTTTCTCAGGGTGAACGGTGTGAATTGAATTTTGGTGCCCGTCCCTTTAAATACCCTATTGATGGTTACCTTCCTCTTCAAGAACCTCCTCCTTCTAGCTCTTTTGTGAAGCAATTGCTGCTCTGCCTATCCAGGCTGTTGGATATGCAATCTGTGGAGCATGTTGAGCATTCATCAGTTGAAAAATTGAGGAGACTGAAGAGGTTTGTATCACTTGAAGAACTATATTATCCTGTTTGTCATGGGATATGCGAAGAGTTCTTCTCTGTAGTTGAAGCAGATAGTCGAGGCGCTGAGTACATTGGATGGGGTCCTCTTTTGTTGTTCTTTATGGGGATATTTGGAGTACGGGCACCACATGATTGGTTGAGTTTGGATAGAGTACTTGATGTCTTTCTAGAATTCCAAGGATCACATGTTATGTTCCAGCACCTTATAAATGCTCTTTCATGTGCTTGCAAGACAGCATCATTGGTTCTGACAGAATGCCCATATTCAGGATCATATTCTTATCTTGCATTGGTATGCCATTTATTAAGACGAGAACAATTGATGGTGTTGTGGTGGAAATCATCAGATTTTGATTTCTTATTTGAAGGCTTTCTATCACGGAAGAGTCCAAACAAGCAGGACCTTCAGTGCATGATTCCTTCTGTTTGGTGGCCTGGTTGTGAGGATGTATCCACTGAAAGTAGCATGCTGTTGACAACTACAGCCCTATCGGACGCAGTTAGTAAGGTTTACCTCACACTTAGAACTTTAACATTCACCCCCCCCCTCCTTCTGCTGGGAAACAATCATTGCATTTAACTGTTCAATGAATATTTTTAAATCTGTAAACGCCTTTATCTTAATCTAATGATTTGTTTTTCTTTCATTTTGCTCCCTCTTCCAGATTGAGGAAAAGCATAGGGACCTCTGTCTCTTAGTCATACAGTTCATACCTCCTTTATCACCTCCCCAGTTTCCTGGTTCTGTGTTTAGGACATTTGTGCAGAACCTTTTATTGAAGAATCGAGGAGCTGATCGCAGTATGCCACCTCCAGGGATTTTAAGCAATTCTGTTCTTGTTTCTATATACACAGTTATTCTCCACTTTGTATCAGAAGGCTTTGGAATGGGGAATATTTGTGGGTGGTTGAAGAGTTGTGATTCCATTGGTCATGATATTGGTTTTCTTCATAGAGGTGGCAGCCAAAGTTTCCCAATAGGTTTGTTTCTTAAGAATGATCCACATCGAGCTGAAATTTCTAGGCTTGGAGGATCATTCTCTCACCTATCAAAATCACATCCTATGCATGATCAGGAAGATGAAGTTATTCGGTGGGAAGAAGGCAGTATGGATGATGAAGAAACAAGAGTAACTCATTTAACCAAACAGAAACCATGTTGTTGCTCATGCTATGACATGGAATTCACAAAGTGCTCAAAGTATCCTATAAGAACTACAACTAAAAGTTCCCGTCACCACTGCAGTACAATTCCTGAAAGGTCTGCTCAGGTTGCTGCGGAATGTAGTCCAGTGATCAGTCAGAATCGGAGTTTGGTTATCGCCCTGTCCAGCACATGAGGACTGTACCCAGAGATAGTGATTTGTCTTCAACAACTCTAAGAGAGGAAGAACTTCTGGATGCTTTGCTATTACTTTATCACATAGGCCTTGCACCAAACTTTAGGCAGGTGAGAGTTTATTAGATCAGAGGTACATCAAAATAGTGCATGGAGTTTTTTTTTCATTATTTCATAACTTGTTAATATTTCAACTTCACATATTATAATTGTCTGGACTATAATCTTTAAAATATCTGAGTGCTGTCTATCACCAATGGGTTTCTCTTTGGTTGGTAAAATTAGGCTGGAGATCATGCAACAAAAAGTTTTCAGTTAATACCTCTGGGCTTTGGCTGTAGCATGAAACAGTCTTGGTCAGACTCAAGGCTTTGTTATGCAACTTTAGTTTAGTTATTTGTTTTTGTGTGCCTGAGACCTGATGGATATGGCAGTGTACTGTTTTACATTGTAATTGTTTTAACCTTCTGAGGTAGTGTGACAAAGTAGTTAAACTTTAACCTAAAAATCTATGTTCTGCATGTCTTGTGGTATTGAAAAGTTTTAAGTCATAACAATATTCATTTTTTGAGTGAATTTGAAGGTCATGCTGATTGATCTTAACATGGTGATGTCTTCAAAATGATTCTTTTGTTTTGGTTGATTTTCCTCTAAATTCCTTTGACAGAAATAAAATCGTTTTTATGCAATGAGGAATTGAGTATTTGTGTTTCCTCTAGATAGTAAATTTATGTTTGGTGCTCTACAGTTCTACCTATGAAATTGTAGCAACTTTTCCCCCTTTACAGATGTGAAAAACTGAGAAAATGTTCCTTTCATAGGCATCATATTACATGTCTCATCAGTCACAGTCAATATCCCTCCTGGAAGAAACTGATAAACAAATTCGAGAACGAGCTTGCAAGGAGCAATTAAAGCGTTTGAAGGAGACTCGAAATAACTATCGTGAAGAAGTTATTGATTGCGTCAGACATTGTGCATGGTAAGATGACTGTGAGTAGCTTGTTTTCCCATGGATCATTTCGCTGATATTGGCCTCAGTTCTTCTCGCTGATTTAATTTGTCTTCTTTTCTTCTTTTGATTTGTCCGTAGGTCTATTTCACTTATGATGTTAAACAAAGTACTAGCATTCTTATACAGTGTCAAAATCTTAGATTTAAGGAAACTTTTCTATCTTTAGTTATTGCAGCCTTGCAGATATCAGATTTGGAATGATAATGACTACGACTGTGTGGGATTATAAATCTTGATTCTTATTACCATTTCAACCAAGTGGATGATTCAATACTATGTTTTTACATATGGACTTTTTTAGGTTCCATTTCTTGCTACACTTGTACTTTTATCTGGACCTAACCTGATCACTCCTTGGAGTTTACTTTTAACCTTAAAACATTGACTGAGAAGTAATGTTCTTTTTCTAATGTTTGAACCTCAATTATTTTGCAGACTTTAAAATGTTATTTTATCCAATTGTGTGTCTGTCAAGTTTTGTCTGTTAAGATTAATTAAAAGAATGGATGTCCCTCAACTTTAAGGATAACTTGTTAGTTTTAGCCAGAATAAACATCAACTGGACATGCTAGAAGATACCTTATTCTTGTATTTGTTTGGATGAAAGTTCAAATTCTAAATTTTAAGAGGTGAAATTAGTTTTTAATCGAGTCCCTGTATCATTGGTTGTTCTTTTGTCTTGCTGTACAGGTACCGTGTGTCTTTTTTCTCTCGATGGAAGCAGAGAGGAATGTATGCCACATGCATGTGGGTTGTGCAATTGCTATTGGTTCTTAGCAAACTGGATTCGGTGTTTATTTACATCCCTGAATTTTACCTTGAAACTCTGGTAAAGCTGGTCTACCTTTAACTATGTTATATTCGTCGTTTTCAACTTAAATCAAGATAAGACCATAATAATCTAAATAATGTAGGTAGACTTGTTATAAATTGTGTTTGTTGCATTGTACATAAAATAAATTGTTCTTTCTTTGATTTTTAAAATTTGTTGATTTATGAACACTAGCTTAATGTTTACGTCCTTTGGAAATGTATACACTACTAAAGAGCAATCACAGTTTATAAGTGAATCCCCGCAATAAATAATATCATTTCATATGTATTTGGAAGCTACTTGATGAAGCCACAAAATGGAACTCAACCGAAGAGTTTTTTTTTTTGGGAAATCAATGCCTGTGGTGTGGACACCAACAACATATATGCTTCCACAAATGTTATCTATTAAATAGCAGTTTCATGGAAAAATATTGAAGAACGGCGAATTTATTCCAACCAGTTTTCTGTATATCTAATACTGCATTATAAATATCTGATTGTGTTGGTGTCAAGTCGTGATGCCAACTCGGTGAAAGTACAAAAAAGCATAAAAATAAAATAACTAAATAGGGATAATTTTCTTTTACAAAGATTTACATATTTACTTCTAAAAACCTTCTATTTTTTTCTCATAATTCTCACTTTAAAGAACTACCAATTTTTAAAAATTCTTATATTTTTAAAAACACTTTTTTAAGTTTTTCTCTCATGTAGTGATTGTGAAATGTTCTAGTGTTCTATAATCTGCTCATAGAGGATTGGCATGTTTGAATTGGAATGTAGGCCTTAGAAATTATTATTTGGTGCAGTTTATGTATATCTTCCATTTTTATTATTTGATTAGTAGTAATCTTTCTGGTTATTGATTCAGGTTGACTGCTTTCACGTTTTGCGTAAGAGTGATCCTTCATTTGTCCCGTCTGCAATATTTATCAAGCAAGGACTTACTTCATTTGTATGTTCTGCCAATTGATCTAATATCATTGTTTTCCATAAGTTTTGGAGTTTTGAATTTTGTTCTTCACCTAGTTATCAACTATTTATTCTCATGAGAGATTGTTTTGATAATTCTTTTGCTGGATTTTACCATTTTGGTACAAGTTGCATCATTCTTATACTCTTAAGAATATCATTTTATAAAGGAAAAAATATTTGTTTATGTAGATGAAAGTGTCATAAACATCGCAAAGGACAAGTGTGATCTTTTGAATCTTCGTCTGTTCTTATTTCATGTAGCCATGTGCTGCACAAAGGAATAGCTCATGAAGTATAATATGTATGTTTTGCTTGTTCTGGACTTTCTTTTTGGCTGGTCTGCAACTATTTACTGACTTGAGATCGTAAGACTGTTAAAATATTCCCTGGATAAAGATCAATAATAGTGCATAAGCTATTAACCCCGTTAATGACTCACTTTCTTTATTTCTCATATATGGTTGTGTTTGAAGTTGGATTACTTGGATAAAAAAAATTTAGTCATTATCAACTCCATTTTCCCAGTATGAACATTGTTGATTAAACATTTAGAACATGCGGCATAATATGCATTTTGGACTGTAATAGTCAGTTTCTATTCTGTTTGTGGTTGTTATGAAATTTACTTGTTCTGTTCAATCGCTTTGTTATCTAGGTGTTCCATAAAGCATGTAGCCCTATTGTTTCTGAAATATGTACCATATTTTTAACATGTGGCATAAGCTCAAAGAAATTACTTTTTTATTTTTCTCCTCTATTCAGTTTGAGATGTGATCTGAGTTCTTTTTCTTTCTACTTTTATCAGGTCACATTTGTGGTTACCCATTTCAACGATCTGAGGATATCAAGTGCAGATTTGAAGGATCTTCTACTCCAGTCAATATCAGTCTTGGTGCAGTACAGAGAGTATTTGGCAGCTTTTGAGAACAATGAAGTGGCTAAACAGAGAATGCCAAAGGCATTATTGTCAGCATTTGATAACCGATCTTGGATTCCGGTTACAAACATTCTTCTACGTCTCTGCAAGGGTTCTGGGTTTGGTTCTTCAAAGCATGGGGAATCTTCATCATCCTCGGTTATTTTCCAGGTGAATAATGTGAACCGTTATTAGTGTGTCTTATCTTATCCATCTTCTTTTTATCTGAAATCACTTCTCTTTCTAACTTTTTCCCTATGGGTCCCTATATTTTTATAGAGACTGCTGCGTGAAGCTTGCATCTCTGATGAAGAGTTGTTCTCAGCTTTTCTCAATCGCCTATTTAACACTCTCAGCTGGACAATGACTGAATTCTCAGTTTCCATCCGGGAAATGCAAGAAAAATACCAGGTATGATTATGCTTTCATTCAAACAAATATCTTCTTTTGTTACTTAACTCTTTTGTAGGTTGTGTATTCATGCTTCTCGTATATATACTATTTTTTATAACCAACTTGGATCCTAATTTAGTGGACTTACATCTTTCCAGACTTGTACATGCATTGTTGACCATTTTCTACCACATTCATAAAGTAGACTTGAAGAATAAAATGGAAAAAAAGAAAATGGTTACACAAATGTTCCAGAAAGAAAGCCTGACAATGCATGGTTCCTAACCATGAAACTGAATTGCTGTTATAAATGCTACTAACTTTTCCAGATTGGAACAGGTTAATAAGATAGATGTATGGGATCCGTAGATTGTAATAGTTGTCGTCATCTTTTCTTGTTGCCTAGTATGTCATGGTCTCTCAAATCCAAATACTTGACAAACAGTTGAATTTATAAACATGTTTCCTTCCTCTATTTTTATATAGCAATCTAGCATAGGGTCGGCGGTAGTTTAGTTCTACTTGAGAAATCGCTTGGATGTTTTTTCTTTGTATTTCATGGATGGCTTGAGATGTACGACGTACAGATGAATGTGGAGAGAATGTATGATGATATTGAGGAGCATTTTAGATAAAAGGTCTGAGGCGACAATGACTGGGGCATGCAATGAACTTTATTTTAGGTGAATCATCCGGAAAATATTTCAAATAGAAAAGAAAATAATGATCTTTTTTAATTGCCAGAAACGCTGGTTATTATAAATTATGGTGGTTCAAAGATGGCCGGATATCATTAAGGTTAAAACAGCCCTCTATGGTGGATTCCAGTGTTATAGCTTGGTAAAGTTTATCTTACTGTTTCAAATCTTTGAATTTGAACATGGCCTTATATATTTGTACCTAACATCTGAAAGATTGTAAATGACTTGCATTACTTTGTCATAGAATTGAAGTTATACTGCTTTCATCACAGGAAAAATGACTCTTTATACATATCCCATTTGAGTTGATGGGTATAACATTTTTTTTCAGTGTGCAATGTAAATGCCATATGTGAGGATAGCCCCACCCTTTTCATTTTATTTGAACCCATCTTGCTTAGGATCTATATTTGATGTTGTAGACCTTTTGCAGGTATTGGAGTTTCAACAGAGGAAATGTTGTGTCATATTCGATCTCTCGTGTAATCTCGCAAGGGTATTGGAGTTTTGCACCCATGAGATCCCTCAAGCATTCCTCTCAGGGCCTGATACAAACCTTCGAAGGCTGACCGAGTTGATTGTCTTCATTCTGAACTACATAACTTCAGCAGCAGATACTGAGTTTTTTGACTTGTAAGTTGTTACCTGGCTGATCTAATTTTTATGACTATCATTTTTCTTTTTTTATAAATTATAATGTCTAGTGTACCTATTACTTTCCACATTAATGCTCTAATCCGTATATAAGGAGAGGCAATGTGTTATTTGATTGCCTTTTCCGAAGTTGCATGCTAGACATTTGATGAATTTGAGTTTTAGATCTTGTATCTCATTTTTCTTTTGTGCTTTGTTACTTGGACTTGGGAACTAGGTTTTGGTATCTTCAGTATCCCTCCCATGTTTTTTCTGTTTATTTAAAGGATCTTTCAGGGATCATATTTCTATACCATATTTTAAAATATGTTGGACACAGGTGTCGAGTATGGGTTCTTCAAGAAACCTAATCGGAGCAACATAGGTTTTATATTTAAGTCGGCCTCTCTTTTTTCTATTACTTAAATATTTTAGTGGCCACATTGAAAGTTTCAAATTTCGGACTTTTTTCTCAGATGTTTGAACTGACTAGTCTTACAACTTGATTAGTTGAACTAAATATAACAGTATGACTTGATATTTGTTAATTAGTTATATGAAAAACATGATACTTGTAAATACTTGCTTTCGTTCTTTTTACTCATGTTATTAGCATTTTTTATTAACAGGTCACTTAGACGGCAGAGTCAATCTTTAGAGAAAGTAAACAGAGGCATGATATTAGCCCCTTTAGTAGGGATCATTGTGAATTTGTTGGATGCTAGCACGGACTCCGAATTCAAGGAGCAGAATGATATTGTGGATGTGTTTGCAAACATGGATTGCCCTGAAACTATGCATTATGGTTTGCAGTACATGTTAGAGTATAATTGGGTTAGTACTGCTAGCTCTAGTATCTCCAATAGTTCGTCATCTTTCTTTTTGCTCCACGGCATTTGGTCGAATGTGAGCCAGGGAATTTTTTTTTCTTTCTTCATTTCAAGGTTTCTATTCGGTCTTGATTCTTTTACACCTTCATTTTGTAGGCCTCATCTTTTAGGGGAGAAGCCTACGTGCCTAAACTTTGTTCGCTAGAGAATTTTTTGACCCTCCTTGTCAGCCATAGTTATTCAAAGAAAACCGAGGGACTTGAATGTGGAGAAACTGATGCCGATGATGGCATGTGTTGCATCTGTTATGCTTCCGAAGCCGACGCACAGTTCGTACCGTGTTCCCACAGGTCTTGCTATGTGTGCATAACTAGACATCTTTTAAATTGTCAAAGATGTTTCTTTTGCAATGCCACTGTCTTGGAAGTAGTCAGAACCATAGAAAATACAGTTGAAAGATAACTAAGAATCTTAAATTGTAAAAGGAAAATGGGGAAGAAAATGAAAAAAATTAGGGTTTTCATTTTCTTGTTGTTCATATTATTCAATATGCTTTTGTTGTTATTAAGATAAGGATCTATATTGTTATTACGGTAAGAATAGAGCAAGTCCGGGGTTCGAATTTCAGCATATGCAATCCCTTTATAAACCTCAGGCTGCAGTTTCTTTATGTACACCGGAAATGGGAATTCCGGGTTCATTACGAATTTTGTAGGTTGAGGGTATTATTCTGTAAATATGAGATGTAAATGGAAAGGAAATGATATAAAGAAACGAGTGATGTTTTTGTTCAAAAGGAAGGTCACATTTTCCTCTATCTCTGGAATTATCTCAATATGATTTTGGCCTTTTCAATGTCCTTCAAGTTCTATTTTTTCATGTAATTTCCAATTATCTCTAAGCCAATGGAGTTGGATTCGAAAACTTTTAATTCAAGTTGAACCTTCTCGTTCGAATTTTGATTTGTTTTTACTAATAAAAGATTAATCCAAAGTGTTTGATTAAAAAGGCAGAATGACTGTTTTGATCCCTGACATTATTAGCTTAGTCGTTGTAATCCTAAAACTTCTGTTGCATCTTAACTTCTATTTTTCGTTAAATTTACCCAAATATGGCAGAATAACCGTTAGTTAATGTTAACTATTTTATTGGTTCAACTCCCAAATATTTGCCAAAATTATATATATTTGTTTCCAAATAAATGTCTAAATTTTGTCTAAATTTTGTTTAGGTGCCTAATGCTTTCTTCCGCACACGTGGCAATATTAAATATTTTCTTATTTTTTTTAAAATAAATCAAAACTTTTCAAATATCTTGAATTATTCAAATAGTCTCAAAATAGTCCCCAAATTCCTGAACTTCGAATCTGACCACTCCTACCGGAGTTGATCACGTTTCCAGTGACGGAATAAAGCGTCATTCTCTTGTCGAACGACCCACGCACCGTTCATCATTCATTATGATGTCGTTCGTCGTGAATCATTCGATAATTTCGGCATCTCGCACGATGTCGGTCGATTTTCGGCGACGAGGTAGTAGGATAAATGGTCGTGATGGTCCGGCGACAGGTGTAATGGGCGGCGGCGTGGCAATCAACGGCGAATCAGGTCAAATCAGAATTTAGGTTTTGGGTGTTAGGAATTTCAAATTTTGGGGTTGTTTTGTGAAATTTGGGGTTATTTTGTTTTATTTATTTTTAAATATAATTTTAAAATTTTAAGAAGATGACACATGTCAAATAACAAAAGTCAACGGTAAAAATTAACGAACAATAACGATGAGCTACCTATTTGAGTAATATTAAAAATATTAAGCACATATTTAGCCCTAAACAAAATTTAAGAACTTAATTAAAAAAAGTATAATTTAAAATTTATTTAACTGTTAAGCCTATTTTTTTACCATATAAGATTAAGGCACGTCACATAAGTCATACTTTTGATTGTAGTGTTCAATTAATCTTTTTTTTTAAAAAAAAACGTGTATGACATAATACAGCTTTACCCTACGTGACTGGTTAAAAGGATCAAAACAAAAAGAATAAAAAGTAACAAAGAAAAAAAATTATATAAACTTTGTTAAAGAAAAACACGAGCGTCAAGCGGTACGTGTCAAAAGCACGTGACAAGATAGGCGGCGATAGTAACACGTGTGTAGTTTATGTGATATGAGTATAGGAGGGATGGAACAATGCGTTTTGGGCAAATCGTTAAAGTTGTTTTTCAAGTCGGAAACAACATTTGGCGTACTATGACTTTTCGGATGAAATTTGAGCATTTTTGGTTTGAGGTGTCTCTTAAATCATCTTCTTTTAGTTATTTTTTAACACATTTTAAAATGTTTCAACCGAACATTAAAAATAATATGTTTGTTTTAGTGAAGATAACACATGCAAAAAATTGAATACGAGTCTTAACATGATATTTTTTATTTATTACGAATTTTTAATATTTTTATTGATATTTGTTAAATCCAATATAAGACTTTTCATCATTTTATTCGAGAACATGTTTGTATGGGCAGATCTACATTAACATTTGTGGGGTCAATTACCCGCACTTGATTTGTGGGGTATGAAATTTTTGAGGAGCTAATATAGTATTTTTAAAATTTTTATAAGAAATATTAGAATTGGCCCCCACTTAATTTCACTTAATTTGTTGAGGTATGATGTAAGAAATAGTTATTGTAGTGGTGTGAGAAATCTCCAATCCTCATACTCTATTATTGACCTCACTATATAAAAATTTTAGCTAGGGCTGACAACGGGTCAGAATTGGGTGGGTTGGATCTTCACCCACCCATCATCTGTATCCCAAATCGTCACCCAACCCACTCACCACCCGCTTGATCATTGACCCAAATCCGCCCCACTCATCAACCGCGGATGAGGCGGGTGGATCAGATCATAAATGGGCTCTATTATTAGAAAATTATAGTTAAAAATACATGTAAAATTTTACTAAAATATTTAATATTTAATATTTAATACATTAAAGTCAACTATTATTTAAGTTCTAAATTTTCATATAATCTTTCGTACAACAGAACCTACATAAACAAAGTTCTCATTTTCCAATAATAAACAAAAGCTTAAAAAGGTCTAAGGTTCAAAATATTTTTTAAAATTAATAATATATCGATGGATGGGACGGATCGGATGTTGGGTTGAAAATTTTCACCCGAATCCATCACCCGCTCTATCCGCCACTCACTTCAAACAGATCAATTTCATGTTTTATCGAGTTTTCGTCCATTTAGTTGGATTGAGTGAGTCGGGTGAGCCACCATCCATAAGTAATTGTTCTGGTTCAGCCGCTACATATTTGTCATTTATTTTATTTTACATTTATTAGACGAGTTTAATATCAATTATAAACGATATACTATTGAGAAATAAAAAAATCAATGCTAAAATTCGATTATAAATTTAATAGTATAATTTATATTAGAATTTAGTATTGATAATACCACTAAATTAAAAATAGATATTATTTTAACATTGAATCTTAGTTTATGCTTCAATTATACTATTGAGTCATTAAATCAATGACATAAACAAATCTTAACAATTTATGTATGATAACATAAACTATAACACTCGGGTTTAGGGGTCGGGTGAAAATAATATTTTAATATTATTTTGGGTTCGGTTTTATAATTAAAATAATCTTTTGGGCCTCGAATTTCAAATACAAACATTTTGCGTTGGACTAAATTGAATGAAATACAATTTGGAGAGATTTTAAAAAAATTGGAAAATAGCCGTTCATTAATGGGAATATTGTAAATAGCCCAACTTTTAATTTTAAACCCCTTTTTTATCAAATAGCCACTATTCATTCTCTTCTCCAAACAAAACTAACGTGAAAAAGAGAGCTCTCATCCCCTTCACTATTCCATCACATTTTTTCTTCATTTCAACTCGGTTTTGAAAGGTAATATCATTTTTGACTTGTCCTCAACTTCCTCTCTTCAAAAGTACAAATAGTTTTCATTTTCATCAATGTTTTGGAAATTGAGTTTTTAGAGGTTTTGATTAAAAATGATAACTTTATGATGTTTAACTTAAAATTTCGATTTAATGTTGTTAGATATGAAGTCTATGAGTCAAATAGTTCCACATATATGAATTTTACATGATTTAAACTAATTTTCGGATTTGGATTTAATGGGGGTTTTTAAAGGGTTTTGGATGAGTTTTTGGGGCTGTTTTGGGTTGGAATTGGTGGGCTAATGTTAGTACTATGGTTGGGGGTTGCTTTGGGATCATTTGGGGTATAAAAAGTGTTGGAAACATGAGTTTTGATCAAGGTTTATGGGCTTCTCGAGCTTAGTAAATTTGGGGTTTGTTCATGGCTTGAAATATTGAGTTTGATGTTTGAATTGTATTCCGGGTTAGCTACTTTGATGCTTGGGCTGATTGGAAGTTGTTTGGTTTGTGTTGAGGTTGTTTAGAGGCAAGAACTTGTGTTGGTGAAGTGTCGGGAGTGAATCCGGAAGCTTGAAGGTGGTTGCTTGCTTGGTAATTGAGCGTGGGAGTAAAGGTGAGTGGTTAATGTTTTCTAAGTGTTTTTTAAGAGTTTGGTTCGAGCATGTGAACTAGGTCGGGCTTGGTAGACCCACCTAGAGTTAGGATTAGGGTGGTAGCCTAACCCTAAGCTTAAACTAGAGACATTGGTTGAACTTTTAATTGATGTTTATGCCTCGTGATGTTTATGATATGATGATTTATGTATAATGTGTTATACATGCGAGATGAGGCATGATTGTGATGCATTGTGATATGCATGTGGATTGTTTATGATTGTGATCATGGTGAGTACGTGCTAAGCATGGAATTGGTTGTAATTGATAATGTGGATTGAGTTAAATGTTGGCACTAGTATGCTTGGGTACAAATGATCGATCATTAGGATGTTAGTGTGCACACATGAGTCAAATTTGCACGTGGCCTTGGTGGCGTTGAGTCACCAAGGAGGAGTACGGGTTCGCCCATAAATTGTTATATATATTAGTCGATGATGAGTGGAATCCCATCGACGGGGCGTGAGGATGAGTGGAATCCCCTCCGCGAGACCGGTGATGAGTGTAATCCCACCGTGAGGTAAAGTGGTTGTTGGATGTGAGTTCCAACATGTTTATCCGCGTATTCGAGTCATAGCTAGGTGTCAATATAAATTGATATGGGTATCAATGTGATGTGGAAATGTGTGTCCTTTTTTGGATGATTATATGTGCTTACATATGTTGTGGAAATGAGCTTGTTGAGCATGACATATGATTGGATATTTGCTCATGCATCATTGACATTTTGGCTCTTGAGGATCGAAGGTATGATCATGCATTTACCTTGGTTGAGATTGTGCTTGGACCCTGCATTGTCGAGGTTTGTTTTTAAAGAGCTCACCCTCACTAAGCTTTATTGCTTACGCTCTCTTTGTTCGACAATGCAGATCAGTAGCTCGTGGGTTCTTAGTGCAAGAAGGGGGCCTCCAAGTGTGCTTCGTGGTGCTTGTTAGCTATCAAGTATGAGTATTTTAATTATGATGTAATGGTCAAGCAATGGGACATGTGTTTGTGGTGTGACGCCTTTTGAAGTATGATGATGTTGTTGTTTAGGAGCATGTTAGACTCCTTTTATATGCTTGTTAATTTGGCTTTTGAATGTATGCCTTGCTTGTAAACCATGTTAGTATTTTTTATCTACCTTAAAATTGTCTAAGTGTTGACTTTGTTAGAGCATGCTATATGTAATGTCATGTGTGGTCTTTGGAATGGATGCCTTTTTGTATATCTTGTGTATGTCGTGTATGGTTGCTAGGGAGCATGCCTTTAGAATGTATTTGTATGATTTGTATGCTTCGGGTAGTCGTTTTGGACGTTTGGAGTCAATTGGGGATGTCTAAAACTGATTTTGGAAAATTGCAGGCAGCAGGTGTTCCGAAACGGGTTGTCCTATTTCAAAACGGGTATGGTTCCAGGGCCCCCATATCGGAACTCGTTTCGATACGTTTTGGCTACTGTGAGCCCCTGTTTCGAAACCAGTTTCGAAACACTTTTGCCACTAGAATTGCCGTTCTAAAACTGGTATCGAAACGACAAGGCTAAAACGAGACCCTGTTCCGAAACGGGGTGGATGCATTTTGAAACTGGTGTCTGACTTTTAAATTGAAGCTGGTGTTTCGAAACGGGCTCTGACTGTTTCGAAACACATGCTTGTTTTTGGGCTTTTTGACATCACCAAAGGGTTTCAAGGGTTGGGCTTAGTCCCGATTTAGTGTCGGGCTTCCGCTTAGGTTTAAACAATGCATTTAGATAAGATAAAAATGAAAAATTTTCTCTAGGGTCGGTAACCGAAGTGGAGCCTTAACGGGTTTCATCTCGGTTATCCCCGTGTAGCCCACTCGGATCGGTCAAGCGTCCGGATCGGGACGAGGGGGTTATACTTGTTGGTATCAAAGCCTAAGGTTTCCGAGACCTTGGGCAGGTAAGTGAGGTAAGTTTAAGTTTTGTATTGATATGCACGGTGTTTGCTTGTATTGTAAGCGTGATTGTTTGTGTGACAAGTATGCTGGTTGTTTTGTTTAAAAGCATGTTGTTTAAGAGTCTCATTGCTACTATTACATCGGAAAAGAATTTTTAAAGTGAGGGAAACATACTTGAGCACTTGGAAACCTTGCCTTGCTAACCCAACTTTGTATGTTTGTTGTGGTTGTAGTTATTGTTTGTGAGCGATGTCTAGGCCGAGAGGTAGGTCAAGAGTGGTTCGTCAGGAACCACGTGTTGCGACTCCTGTTGAGCCGGTGGTTGGAGTGGAGGCTCATATAGAAGGGCCTGCTGCTGTTGGAGTTCCTCCACCACCTCCACCACCACCACCTCCTCCGCCTGGAGTTGGAGGCGAGGATGGAGCTAAAGGAGACAGACCTCAGGGTGGCCAAGGTCCGGCCGGAATTGATATGACTCCGCTAGTGCAAGCTATAGCGGGAGCATTCCAGGCCGCGGTTTCGGGAGCTCAGGCTGCAGCTCAACCTAGGTGTGACGATGCTAGTCTACCGTTGGAGAGGCTCCGTAGCTTAGGGGCTGAAAAGTTCAGAGGATCGACACCGGAGAGGTCTGAGTTGTGGTTAGAGAAGACTGTCCGCATCTTAGCTCAGATGGGTTGTGTGGGCGCACGTAGATTGGGCTGTGTGATCTCTTTGCTTCAGGGTGATGCCTACACCTGGTGGGTCACTATTACTACCGGAGTTCCAGAGGCTGAGATAGGTTGGGATTTCTTTGAGTCTGCATTCAGGAAGAGATATTTGGGACCAAGGTATCTTGATGAGAAGAAGCGAGAGTTTATGGCCCTTGTTCAGGGAGATGCTTCTGTGACTGACTATGAGATCCGTTTTGTTCCTTTGAGTCAGTACGCTCCAGAGTTGGTTCCTACTGAAGTGGAACGTTGTAACCGTTTCCGCTATGGGCTGAATGAAGAGATCAAGAGGTACACTTTAGCTTCGGACTACACAGATTTTGATGTATTGGTCGCGAGGGCCAAGGACTTAGAGCACAGTTTGGGTTCGGCCAAACGATCTGGAGGTTCTAGTTCTGGTAAGAGGCACAACAACTTTGACAGTAGAGATGCCAAGAGGTATAGAGGTGGCGGACAGCAGTTTGACCATAGACGTGGCGGTGGCCACCATGGTAGGGGCCATCAGGGCCATAGAGGAGGAGGGCGTTTGCCCGAGTGCACACGTTGTGGGAGACAACACACTGGTGAGTGTTGGGGTAACTTACATGCTTGTTGGAACTGTGGTTCGAGGGACCACTTTAGGAGGGATTGTCCGCATCAGGCGGCACAAGCACCGAACATAGCTCAGGCTCCTGCGAGAGTGAATGATTTTCAGAGAGGCCGTGGGCGCGGTCGTGGTTACTTCCAGCCTAGGGCTGATGCACCTAGGGTAGATGCTTAGAGGAACCTTGCTCATGTTGTGGCAGTGCAGCCAGAGGCAGGAAGACCAACGAGAGTCTATGCTCAGAGAGAGGCCGGGAACGACACTTATGTGATAGCAAGTAATTTTGAGTTACAGTCTATGTCTTTGCTTTCTTTGGTTGATTCGTGTTCTACACATTCCTACATTTTGAGTGAGCATGCACGGAAGCTAGATATACCTGTTGAGATCCTAGATGTAGGTATGCATGTGACTAGTTCTTTTGGTGAGACAGTTGTGGTTAGACGTATGTATAGGAGATGTCCACTGAAGATTCATGGTCATGTGTTCTCTGTTGATATGATGGAACTTCCTTTTTATGGTTTTGATATCATTCTGGGTATGAACTGTTTAGTTGAGCACCGAGCTAGTGTGGATTTTGAGACGAAGAGGATTTCCTTGAAACTTTCTGATGACTACGAGGTAGTAGTAGTAGGCGAGAACATTAAGTTCTTGTCTAATGTTGTGTCAGTTCTAGAGGCTCATAGGTTGATGGATTCCGGATGTGGGGCTTACTTAGCTTATGTTATGAATCCGAGTATGAGTGAGGCTAGGCCGAAAGATATTAGAACAGTTTGTGACTTTCCGGATGTATTTCCAGAAGAGTTGTCGGGTTTGTCTCCTGACAGAGATGTTGAGTTTGTGATTGAGACTGTTTCAGGGTCTACTCTACTTTCGATAGCTCCGTATCGTATGACTCCAAAAGAGTTGAAAGAATTGAAGAGTCAGTTGCAAGAATTATTAGACCGTGGTTTCATTAGGCCTAGTAGTTCTCCTTGGGGTGCTCATGTGTTGTTTGTGAAGAAGAAAGATGGTAGTATGCGCATGTGTATCGACTACAGGCAGTTGAATCAGTTGACTGTGAAGAACAAGTATTCGTTGCCTCGTATAGATGATTTGTTTGATCAGTTGAGAGGCGCTTCAGTGTTCTCGAAGATAGATTTGAGATCAGGGTACTACCAGTTGAAAGTGAAGGACTGTGATGTCCCGAAGACAGCTTTTAGGACTAGGTATGGTCACTATGAGTTTCTTGTGATGCCATTTGGGCTCACGAATGCACCTCCAGCATTCATGAACATGATGAACAGGATTTTTAGAGACTACCTAGATCGTTTTGTAGTTGTCTTCATAGATGATATACTTGTGTACTCGAAGACAGAAGAAGAGCATGATGAACACTTGAGATTTGTGTTACAGAGATTGTTGAGCAATCAGTTGTATGCGAAACTTGGTAAATGTGAGTTTTGGATTCGAGAGGTAGTATTTCTTGGCCATGTTGTTTCGGCCGAAGGTATCCGTGTTGATCCATCGAAGATTGAGGCTATTGTTGAGTGGAAACAACCTAAGTCTGTGACTGAGATTAGGAGTTTCCTAGGATTAGTCAGTTACTATAAGAGATTTGTTGATGGTTTCTCTAGGGTAGCTGCTCCTTTGACTAAATTGTTGCAAAAGGGAGTTAAGTTTGAATGGTCAGATGCAAGACAGAAGGCCTTTGAGAAATTGAAAGAAGCTTTGACAAACGCTCTAGTGTTAGTGCAACCTGTTTTAGGTAAAAAATTTGTGATTTACAGTGATGCTTCCTACATAGGGTTAGGTTGTGTTTTGATGCAAGAAAGAAGGGTTGTTGCCTATGCTTCTAGATAGTTGAAGGTTCATGAGAAGAACTATCCTACTCATGATATAGAGTTAGCCGCAGTTGTCTTTGCATTGAAGATTTGGCACAATTACTTGTATGGTGAGAAGTGTATAGTTTACACCGATCATAAGAGCTTGAAGTATTTGATGACACAGAAAGAGTTGAACTTGAGACAGAGAAGATGGCTTGAGTTGTTAAAAGACTATGATTTGACCATTGAGTACCATCCAGGTAAGGCAAATGTAGTAGTCGATGCTTTGAGTAGAAAAGTTGTCGTTGAGTTAAGAGCTATGTTTGCTAGATTTAGTGTATCCGATGATGGTGGTTTGATCACCGAGTTGCAAGTGAAGCCTTCTTTGATTCAGTTCATTAGAGAGAAGCAGTTGCAAGATACGTCTTTAGTTCCTCATGTTCAGGACTTAGCCAAGGGAAGACCGACCGAGTATAGTTTCAGTGGTGAGAACTTGTTGTGCTTTAGAGATAGAGTTGTTGTACCAGAGGATGTTGAGTTGAGACGTCAGATTCTGAGTGAAGCACATTCGAGTCCTTTTTCTATGCATCCGGGTAGTACCAAGATGTACCACGACTTGAAGAATGATTACTTCTGGGTTGGTTTGAAGAAGGATGTAGCCGAGTATGTGAGTCGTTGTATGGTTTGTCAGAGAGTGAAGGCAGAACATCAGGTTCCTTCAGGTTTGTTACAGCCTTTGAAGATTCCGGAATGGAAGTGGGAGAGGATCACCATGGACTTTGTGTCAGGGTTACCATTGTCTCCTTCGAAGAAGAATTCTGTATGGGTGATTGTTGATAGGTTCACTAATTGTGCTCACTTCTTAGCAGTAAACACTACGGATTCTTTGGACAAGTTGGCAAACTTGTACATCCGTGAGATTGTGAGACTTCATAGAGTTCCGAAGTCTATTGTGTCAGACAGAGATCCTAGATTCATTTCGAGGTTCTGGGTTGTTTGCATAGTGCTCTAGGTAGCCATTTGCACTTCAGTACTTCTTATCATCCACAGTCCGATGGGCAGTCAGAGCGAGTGATACAGATTCTAGATGATATGCTTCGTTGTTGTGTGATCGACTTCCAAGGTTCTTGGGAGAAGCACTTACCTTTAGTTGAGTTTGCTTACAACAATAGTTATCAGTCTAGTGTTTAGATGGCTCCCTATGAGGCTTTGTATGGTAGGCGATGTAGGACTCCGATTTGTTGGGCTGAAACAGGTCAGAGATTGTTACCTATGCCGGATTTGCTTAAGAGGACCACCGACAATGTGAAGTTGATTTGTGATCGTTTGAAAGCAGCTTCCGATCGTCAGAAGTCTTATGCAGATTTGAAGAGAAAAGAGATTGAGTTCTCCGTGGGTGAGAAAGTGTTTCTGAAAGTATTTCCGTGGAAGAAGGTGATGAGATTTGACCGGAAGGGCAAGTTGAGTCCGAGGTTCATTGGTCCGTATGAGATAGTTGAGCGGATTGAGCCGGTAGCTTACCGTTTGAGGTTGCCTTCTGAGTTAGAGAAAATCCATGATGTCTTTCATGTGTCGATGCTTAGGAGATATAGGTCAGATCCTTCTCATGTTATGCCCGTTGAGGAGATAGAGTTGAATCCGGATTTGTCATACAATGAAGAGCCTGTTGAGATACTTGCTTCTGATAGCAAGGTGTTACATGGCATGACCATAGAGTTGGTCAAGGTGTTGTGGAGACATAGAGGTATGGAAGAGGCCACGTGGGAGAGGAAAGCTGATATGCTTGAGCAGTTTCCGTACTTGTTTTCGTTAGATAATTTCGGGGAGGAAATTCCTTAAGTGGGGGAGAGTTGTAACACCCAGGTTTAGGGGTTAGGTGAAAATAATATTTTAATATTATTTTAGGTTCGGTTTTATAATTAAAATAATCTTTTAGGCCTCGAGTTTCAAAAACAAACAAGGGTTGGGCTTAGTCCCGGTTTAGTGTCGGGTTTCCGCTTAGGTTTAAACAATGCATTTAGATAAGATAAAAATGAAAAAATTTCTCTAGGGTCGGTAACCGAAGTGGAGCCTTAACGGGTTTCATCTCGGTTATCCCCGTGTAGCTCACTCGAATCGGTCAAGCGTCTGGACCGGGACGAAGGGGTTACATAAACAAATTTTAACGGACCAATAATATAATTGAATTTAAATTCAGTTTTAAAATAAAATTAATTTTTTATTCAGTGTTATAATTGATATTAAATTTAAAGACTAATGATACGTTGTGCATAGTTTACCCCTATAAAAAAACACCCGAAAATCGTCGCCATTTGAACAAGGCTTAAATATACATTTGATACATGAATTAGACACACTCTCTCAAGTTGGTATGTAAAGAAAATTTTCTTCCACGTTGGTACTTAAACTATACACTTTCTTCCAACTTGGTATCTAAAGAATTTTTGCTCCCAAATTGGTACATGAACTAGACACATTATCCCAAGTTGGTACCAAAACTTATACATTCTATCAATTTGGTCCTAATTTAAAATAATTCAATAAATATAAATCTCTATATTTAAAAATTCTATCAATTTACTATGTGTTATTCACCTAAATTGTTTGTTCTTCTCTTAAAAATGTTATATTACTTTTTTGGTATAATAAAAGTTAAAACATAACTTGTTGATAGAATACGGTTATCCAATTGTTGCTTTGATCCGATGGATTCGCTTGATTTGATATTCTCACAAAAATATTAAATTGATGGAATTTTTAAATATGAAATGTTAAATTCATTGAATTATGACTAAATTAATTGAATGTATAAGTTTTGGGACTAAAACTATTAATAAAAGTATTAAAATAGTGGATGAAATTAAAATTTGGGTACCAACTTGAGAGGAAAAGTTCTTTAAGTACTACGTTGGGAGAAAGTATATAGTTCTAATACTAATTTAAGATACAAAATTCTTTAAGTACCAACTTGAGAGAATCTATATAGTTTAAATACAAAAGCTATATTTAAGACATTGAACAAAGAAGCCCCTATTTCCAAAACCACGAAACGCAAAAGAAGATGCCCCTGATTTTATCCCCTCACTCTCTGCAACTCTCCACATTTCCGTCTCCGTTCAAACAAAATTCCTCTTCAACTTACATAGCCACCCTGACCCAGCCATGTAATCTTCCAGCCCGATCCACTACCCGGATTTCCTGCGCCACCCGACCCAGGAGGAAAACCGGTTCTTCAAGTGCCGAGGATAACGAAGCCAAGGAACTGGTTCGGGTCTTAATGCGAAGCATCAGCGATAAAGAGCCGTTGGTTAAGACATTGAGCAGATACGTTAGAGTTGTGAGATGTGAGCACTGTTTTCTTCTGTTTGAAGAGCTCGGCAAAACTGATAAATGGCTTCAATGCCTCGAGGTTCGTTCGTTTTAGGGTTTTGGGTTTTTCAGGTCTTTTCTTGATATGGGTTTTGGTCAAAACATTGATTTTCGAAAAGTTCGAGTCTTTCATATTCGTATGTTTAATGGAACTTAATGATCAAAGTGTTTGATATTCGCCTGAATTATAAGCTCAAATTAGAGACTGGACCGTTGCGGATGAATGAAATAAATCTGTTTTAATTACTTATATATTTTCTGTACTTTTCAGGTTTTCAGATGGATGCAGAAACAACGGTGGTACATTGCCGATAATGGGGTTTATTCGAAATTGATCACGGTTATGGGAAAGAAAGGCCAGACTAGAATGGCGATGTGGCTCTTCTCCGAGATGCGTAACAGCGGTTGTCGGCCTGATGCTTCTGTGTATAACGCTCTTATCACGGCCCACCTCCATTCCCGTGATAAATCGAAGGCTTTGGACAAAGCTCTGGGGTACTTCAACAAGATGAAGGGGATGGAACGGTGTAAACCCAACGTTGTCACTTACAATATTCTTTTGAGAGCCTTTGCTCAAGCTCGGAATGTGGATCAAGTTAATGCTTTGTTTAAGGATCTTGCTGAGAGTGTTATTGCCCCTGATATATATACATTTAATGGTGTGATGGATGCTTATGGGAAAAATGGGATGATCCGAGAGATGGAGTCCGTTCTTTCTAAGATGAAAAGTAATCAGTGTAAGCCGGATATTATTACGTTTAATGTGCTGATTGATTCTTATGGCAAGAAGCAGGAATTTGATAAGATGGAACAAGTGTTTAAGAGCTTGTTGCGGTCTAAGGAAAGACCTACCCTCCCTACATTTAATTCAATGATCATAAACTATGGAAAGGCTCGGCTTAAAGACAGAGCAGAAAGTGTTTTCAAAAAGATGACTGATATGAAATACACACCGAACTTCATCACGTACGAGAGTCTTATAATGATGTATGGTTTTTGCGACTGTGTTTCTCGGGCGAGGGAAATATTTGGTGGGATTGTCGACTCCGGAAAGGAAATAAAAGTTTCAACCCTCAATTGCATGCTTGATGTTTACTGCATAAATGGTCTACCTATGGAAGCCGATAAGCTATTTGCTGATGCAATTAACATTGGGGTGGTTCCCGACTCATCGACATATAAACTTTTATATAAGGCCTACATGAAGGCCGACATGAAAGACCTTGTGCAGAAGTTGATGAAAGATATGGAAAAAGATGGAATAGTTCCTAATAAGAGGTTCTTCCTAGAGGCTCTTGAAGCTTTTGGATCTTTACCAGCTAATCCAGATTCCGTTCAAGCCACAAGAAGTCGCAGGCCTGAGACTAATGCAAAAACCGAGGTTAAAGTAATTAATTGATTGCTTCGTTTATTCTTGGGGTCTCCTTCCAACTAGCCTTGATCAGAGCAACAGATGGTTTTCGGTTTTGGGTAGATTGCAGAACTGATGGACTGTTTCCGATTCCCACAAAATGCGGTATATGTCTGTTTTTTGTCTTATTTTCTATGCTTATACCTTATTAGTGGGAATCACTATCTGTGCTTGATTTTCCATTTAAAAGATACAATATTGTTCTCCAAATTGTCAACAAAGATAGCAGATTTAAGTATATCATGTGTTCAATCTGGCATTTCAATATAGGATCTAGTGGCAACCTTCTGTGCTTGTAAAATCGTGTTTCTTTTGCCGATGTGTAGCTCATGTGCAGAAGTTTTTCTTCAGGCATCTTGGATGGAAATTAACCGGATTAATTTGTTTGTTATTTCAGGGTAACAAACCAATTCTTCCTTCTGGTTTAATCCTAATTCAGTCCATGTTTGAAGGCGATAAATGCAGAACATTGCTCGCATTTGAGGCTTTATCCGTCCATCAGTTGTAGTAAGTAGTAACAAAGGGTTCGGGCAGTCTATCTTCCTCGAATGATAAGCAGATAATTAACTTCTATGTTGTTTCGAGTCTTCATTTTCCTTGCAGATCTGCACGAAACTTGTATATAAGTAATCAAGTTACAGGTTAGGTTGTTAGGGTTATGAGTTAAAAATGTTTATGTTATTCGGAGTTTTCATTTTTTATTCTAACATTTTTGTTGTTCAATACACGCTTGTATCCCTATCTCATTTCGAATTTATTTGTATTTTGGACCATATTTTGATACACAGTCTGTATAAGAACTCTTATTTAGAATCTAAAACCTTAACACCTTAAATTATAAACCATAAACTTTAAGCCGTAAACTCTGACCTTAAATCTTAAACTCTAAACCTTCCAATCTAAACTTATAACCCTTAAATTTGACAAGCACGTGTGTAAACTTTAGTGTGGATGAACTCTGAATCAAAGTTTCTCTCATTTTGGGTTATATTTTAGAGTAATTATTCCATGCACAAACGCTTGTGGAAATTTTGTTTATACAAGCGCTGTAGTTTTAGGGTTTAGAAATTCCATTTAAAGTTTATGGGTTTAAGTGTAGTACTTTAAATTTAGAGATTGTTGATAGATTTTTGAGTTTAGGGTTAAAATGTAGGATTTAGAGGTAAAAACTTAAATCCCTAACCATAATACCTTAAGACTCATAAAATATAAACGTCTGTGTGTGAGAATAGTCCTATATATTAATCCACACAACTACTTTGAAATTTAAAATTGTTTATTATTCACATTAAATACAAATATTATTATTTGATTAGAATTTGTATTTAATAACTTTGCCTGTTTCTTTTTGTCTTTTGACACATTTTCATTTTTTTATTATAATTAGAACGGAGGTACAATTTTATGCCTCATTAAAAAAACCTCCCTAAACTTAATGGAGGAAAAAGAGCACACTCAATTGTAACTAATACAAAAGGATCCGCTAAAATAAAAGATAAGCTAAAACGCTCCCCGAACAATTAAACCAACAAAACACCTCCTTAGCCAACCCTTTCCACATGCTGTAAATCCAAAGCTAACAAAGATATGACCTCTTCTGGTTCAGTTCTATAAATAGACTCGTCATGTTCATCAAATATGGAATTAGTCGCAAGTCTATCCGTCACAAAATTAGCCTCACGACAAATCAAACAGAGCTTAGTCTCCCAATCACCACATAAACACTCATGGATGTGCTCCACAATGGGTAAACTCCGCCTAAATTCATTATGTTCATTAATCATCTCGCACGCCTCAGCACAATCCGTCTCTGTAATAACCTTATTAAACCCAAGGTTGCGTCCATCAAAAATAGCCCATAATTCGGCAATAAGAGGAAAACATCGAAAAACTAAAAATCCTCTCACCTTGGTCACCACGAATTATTCCCTCAATCGTTGCATTTCCTTCTCGCACATCAACCGAGTCATCTATATTGATTTTTATCCATCCGGGATTTGGTAAGCTCCATCCTCTCACGTTCCCGCGCCTTGTGGGCTGCTCCAACACACCCCAATTAACACCACGCGGTATCTTGTATTCACTAAAATTCACTGCTCTGCATTGTTCCAACATGGCAGTAAACCACAAAACTTCCTGCGCCAACTCACCTTTCTCGACCCAATTCACATCGAATATCATGTTGTTAGTTGTTACGCTGTGCCTAAATTTTCAGTTGTGTGATTTTCTGTATTCTTTGTGTGCAGTAAATTTATAAGGGATGGGAAGTAGAGGTTATGGTTTTGAATTAATTTTCTGGGGTTTTAGTTTTATAGTTTTTGGAGAAAATGGTGAAAAAGAAAATTTTGAAAGTTTGGGGGATAAATTAGAAACTATTTTTTGAAGTAACGAAGACTAACAGCCAATGGACCAAAATAGAAACGATTCTAAACGTAAGTGACCAGAATAATCTTTTTTGAATTCTGGTGACCAAAATAGAACACACCCTAAACGAAAGGGACCATTGGTAAAGTTCGCCCAAAATAAAATAGAAAGAAAGAAATGGGAAATAACGTAGATGATACGTGGTTGTCATGTCAGTAAAAAAACAACCCACATCAGCACACATGATTACCATGTTACCCTTGCATTTCTTATTTAACGTCAACAGGAACAAATAAAAAAATAGTGAATTAAAAAAATATAAACTTGAGTAAACAAAATAAGAGTGAGAAAAAAATTGAGCGATTGAATTTATAATTTATCCAAAATTTTAAGAAACTAACCGATTTTCCCCTATTTTTGGGGCAATGCAGCTCCCCAAAGTAGGTCTACGGTGCAATATAGTCATGATGTTGCTACGGTACGATACCAACTGAAAATGTTACAAAATGCGAAATACGAAACAGAAAATTTTATAGGTTGGTGTCTCGCAACAGTATCAATACTTAGAGACAAGTTTTGATACTGACAAAAACTTAAAATATTATCACAAGCGATAAGTATCGACATTCGAAGTTAAATTTTGATACTTATTCACCAACCTAAAATATTATCAAAAAATGTAAAAGTTTCAATTTCACGTTTGATGTCTTATAATATTTATAATTTATATTTTATAATATTTTCGATTGATGCGGCACCTCACCATCTTACCCATAGTCCATAAGAAAATCATTATCAACAATGGTATGGTGGGTGGGTGGGACCCACATAATATTCACACAAACATTTGTAATTTGTGCTTTGATTAATCGTTGACAGCTCAGATCCCACTTTTTAATACATGGTCGTCAGAATCTACTCCTAACCCCCCATTTACGTATAAATATAATTCTCGGATTTATATTACAAATTGAAGGGAACCATCCATATATAAATAAACATCAAATATAACTTAATTTATTTATGTCATTTAATTTCATATTTTCTTAAAAAATATTTCTATAACAAATTGTTATTTTAAATCTAAACCGATTGTGCTTGTAAAAAAATCTAAACCGATTTATTTAATAGTTGAAAATGTTTTTATTTTAATTTATTTGTAAAATGTTGCCATTTAATAACTTAAAACTGTAATTTACATCTATGGACTAGATAAATCTAAAATCAATTTTAAAATATGATATTCAATTCAAAAATAAATATGATATAAACAATAATCTTATTATTGTAATGATTAAATGGAATAAACATTTTTATCACCATTAAATTCAATTAATTAAATAAATAAATTTTAAAATTTTTACTATATATAGTTTTCTGCCATTTCCACAAATTAGTCAATCGTAATAAATCCCTGCATTTCCTTCCTTTGCTCGGTATTTTCAACTTCAAGTATCCACTTTCCTCCCTTTTCATTTTTACTGATTTATTTTGCTAATGAAACTGTAAAATTTAATAATAATAAACAAACAAACACTACGCTACACTACAGTCTACACTCACTTTGTAAATCCCTTCCTTTCTGTTTTCTCTGGAGAAAGAGAAAGAATCTGTGAAATCTTTTGGGTAAGATATGGCGATGCTACAGGGAAGAATCTTGAGGAGGACCTTAGAAGAAGCCAAAGCCAGATTCAACTTCAATTCTAACCCTATACTTCCCCCACGCGCTTCCTTCTCTACCGTTACTTCTTCTACTTCCTCCGCCGCCGCTACACCAGCATCCGACAATGTGCCACCTCAGCTTCCACCGTTCGATTACCAACCGAAACCGTACGACGGACCGTCGGCCGATCAAATCCTTGCGAAGCGGAAGAAGTTCTTAGGCCCCTCTCTCTTCTACTACTACCAAAAGCCGGTAAACATTTTTTACTTCTTTTCACTTTCAGATCATATAGTTTTTTTTCCCTTTTTGTACATCTACAATTATTTTTTTTTATAAAAAAATTGTGCGCAGTTGAATATTGTTGAAGGAAAAATGCAATATCTGTATGATGAAAACGGGAGGAGATATTTGGATGCATTTGCTGGAATCGTAACGGTGTCGTGTGGTCATTGCCATCCGGAGGTTTTGAATGCAATTCTAGAGCAGAATAAGCTTCTCCAGCACGCTACCACTATTTATCTCCATCATGCGATTGCTGATTTTGCTGAGGCTTTAGCTTCCAAAATGCCTGGAAATCTCAAGGTTAATTTATTGGTCTTTCGTTGAATTTTAGTTTTCCGATTTTTAATTTTTTTTATTCTGGTGAAGCATAGATACTTGCTATTTTTGTCTTGTTTTATGAAGAAAATTTTGGATTAAAAATAAAAAACGAAAAACAAATGGCAATTATAACAAACACATAAATTTTCACTAATGAGAGTATTATGTTGAAGTCATTTGGCCATTTTTATTAAATTTTGTTCGCTTGATCTTTTATTTGTTTTTAATTAATTGTAATAAATTTTTGAAATAAGTGCATGTAGTTAGAGAATGATTGCAAATTTTTTCTTAGTTTTAAGTAAATCAATATACCAATTCAAGCACTGTTAATAATAAAACTGTTCTTTAAAAAAAACCTAGAATGTTTGACCATTGGTATTCATGGGGGGAAATAACTGGAAAACAAAGGCTTGGTTAATTGATTACTAAATTACGTCTCGGATTGATTTGTTTTATGAACCTTCTTTTCAGGTTGTATATTTCGTAAATTCAGGGAGTGAGGCGAATGAGTTAGCCATGCTGATGGCCAGACTATACACTGGTAATCTTGGTATGATTTCCTTGAGAAATGCATATCATGGTGGAAGTTCTAGTACTATTGGACTCACAGCGCTAAACACATGGAAGTACCCAATACCAGAGGTTCAAATACTTATCATGTTGTATTTCTTATATACATTCATGGCCGTCTCAGAAGTTCATTTTCAAATTCCGTTTTAGCAGAGCCTTTGGCATTAAACTTATTCTTTAACTTTTGCTTATTGAAGTAGTGCACTTTCATTCAAATCATTAAATAACTTTGACGTTCCTCTTTTCTAACTGCTTGTTACATCAATATGATGTTGAACTATGGATTTGATATGCAGTTCTAGAGGATAGTATAAGATAAGAAAGTGGTCAGGATTAGATGATTTAATCTTCTCCCATATTTGGTGCATGCAAAACTTAGATATTATCTGTCATCACATGACATGTTTGATGCAAGCATAATTAGAGAACAATTTTTGCTACCAGTCAATATCGCTCCTCTTTGTTTTTGTATAAATACTTTGCATTTTTTAGAAAAAAAGGAAAACACAATATTTTAATGTTTATAGGAAACGTGAAGCAATGTTTATTGATGGATATCCAGCTCACAATCTTAACACATGGGATTGGAATACTTGTTTTTTATGATTGGATAGTACTACATGAACTAAAGTATTGCTTTAAAATGATGTTCTCACATATATCTATTTGTTTATTCCAATGAAAGTGAAAAGTATTAAATTGTTTTGGGTCTATAATAGAAAATGATTAAATGCATCTATTAAATGACTATGTGTATTAGATGAGCGTATATAGCCTTTTCCTTTTGTTTATCCTGTGCTTTTCATCAACAATGTACTTGCCTTAGTTTCCAAGCCTTGAACTCGTATCTCAGACTTTATTTTAATAAGTTTAGCTATGCGTTGATTATAAATTCCCTTTGCAACTGTATACTACCTTTTTGATGATTGCGTTGAATTCATTTTGACTTGGATTATGTGTAACAAGGCTGTCATTTTTTTGTCGATGACACCTAAAAATATTGGTACATGAGGAGTGAGGACATTGGTGTAGGTTCTCAATGTTAGGAAGGCCAAATCCATCATGCACAGTAGTAGTTAGAGGTCTAGCTGGATCAAATGAACTCAAATTATAAATTTGAGCTTGATTTGAAATTTAAGGTTTGAAGTTCAATAGAGCTAGATTGTGTTTCATTTCTAAAGTTCAAACTTGATTTAATTGATACTCTAATCATTCAAACTAAAATGCTGTTTTCCAAATGTTGTAATGGCATGTGACAGGGTGAAATCCATCATGTTATGAATCCAGATCCTTTTCATGGAGCTTTTGGTGCCGATGCTACTCGTTATGCCAAAGAAGTACAAGATCACATCGAGTATGGTACTTCAGGAAAAGTTGCTGGGTTTATAGCAGAAACCATTCAGGTTAGATTGATAATTGTATTCTTTAGGTGTTGTTTTTCTTTTTGTTCTGTTTTTTCACAATAAAGCTGGGTACTGAAATTTCAAATTATTATTGACATTAGGGAGTTGGAGGTGCGGTTGAACTAGCCCCAGGATATTTGAAACAGGTTTATGACATTGTACGCAAGGCTGGTGGTGTCTGCATTGCAGATGAAGTGCAAACAGGATTTGGTCGCACAGGAAGCCATTATTGGGGTTTCGAGACTCAAGGTGTCATTCCCGACATAGTTACCATGGCAAAGGTCTTTAATCATCAAACTTTGTTGCTTATACTAAATTCTCTGAACATTGGAACTCAAGTGTTCATTTACTTTAGCGATCTTCTGTTATTTCCATTAGAAATGCTAGCATCCTGTTACCTAACTTGTCGTATTTGGCAGGGTATTGGCAACGGATTACCATTAGGAGCAGTGGTGACAACACCAGAAATAGCGAGTGTGATGGCTCAAAAAATTCAGTTTAACACTTTTGGTGGAAATCCTGTATGTTCTGCTGGTGGACTTGCAGTGCTCAGGGTTATAGACAAGGAGAAGCGTCAAGCACATTGTGCTAATGTTGGTTCTCACTTGATTGGACGCCTGAGATCTTTACAGGACAAACATGATAGTAATTATTCTACAATTGGCACTTTTAAATCTCCTTTGCTTTGCATCAGTTTCTAAATAGTGTTATTGCCCATTTCATCAACCATTCTTTTGCAATTTTAAATCGCAATGAACACAAAATTATTCAATTCTTGGACCCTAGGAATTGCATTAAAATGGTCCTTTGTGTTTTAACAAATTTGATTTTAGGACTACTAAAGTTCTTGCTTGAGTTTATCTTTGTTCATGTTATTTTCAAATGTCAAGCTAGTGATATTAAGTAAACTGAAGTCTCTCATTTTTTTCAGTCATCGGAGATGTCAGAGGTAGGGGCTTAATGGTGGGTGTAGAACTCGTTACAGACAGGAAGGAGAAGACACCAGCGAAGGCAGAAACTGCCATCCTGTTTGAGAAAATGAGAGGTATTAAGGAATAACTTCTCAAATAAAAATTTAGATAATAAAGGCATTTTTTATTACTTTATCTTCTAAACCAAAAGCTAGAGAAATCATATCCCTCTCCTTTCATTCTACGGCCCCATGATGCCACTCGGGAGGGGCATATGGATGTATGAGATGATCCGATCAACATGTTCTGATCTAGGATAAATAAGCTTAGAAGTTTTCTCTTCACCGTTGAGAAATTTATGCTAACTGTTCTCTTTTCTGACTGAAGAACTCGGAGTTTTACTCGGGAAAGGTGGACTACATGGAAATGTTTTCAGGATAAAGCCACCAATGTGTTTCACCAAAGATGATGCCGGTACTTCTTTCTCTCACTGTATTGATTTTATTGCGAAACTTAATCATGACTGACAGTCAACAAATAGTTTTCTAATAGAGGTGTAGTCAAACCAAGCTGAGTTCAAGCCTGACTTGCAATTTGAGACTCAAAGCTAAACCGTGTTTCATGCTTTGTTCTCAATAAAAGGAAAGATTTCCGTACTTGATTTCAAACTCAATAGGCTGTGCTTAAGTTTGACTTAGAATTGAGATTTTCCATCAGTAATTAAAAATATATAGTATTAAAGAAAAGGTCAATCAGGATTTCGAGTACCTTTAGTCAAGTATGTAAGATATTTGAATTCCACTTGAAAATGACCTATCAGAATTCGAGTTTTATTTAACGGAACTCAGGTAGCTTATTTTCGAATTTTTCTTTTTGTTTCCTTGGGTGGCATCATGTCACAATATAATTACATGCTATTTGTGCAGATTTTCTTGTTGATGCTTTGGATTATGCAATGTCAAAGTTGTGAGCAAAACTGCCACTCTTGTGACTTCTCGATCCTTTGGCATCTGACTTTAGCAAGATCATATGTTTAATGATAATAGTAAAAGAGGGTGCATTTTCTTTGCATTAAATTCCAGCATAGTAATCTTTTTAATAATGTGAAGTATATTTGTGTATTTGGATTTGTTGATTTGATTCTTGCTTGTGGGTATGGATTCGGGTTGTTTGAGATTAAGTTCAGGTTTGAATATGCATTTTCTTTAACCTTTACCAAAATGGAAATATGCAGAAAGTAGGACACAAAATATAAAAAAAAAAAATCAGAAAAATCGAAAGACAAAAGGTAAAGATGTCAATCATACGTATTTTTCTATAAACGAAGCAACTAACTAAGAATACAGGATACATTAGATTACAGCTTCAACAAAAGCAATCTGCAAAAAAGTGCATAGGAATGAAGAAGGCAACAATGAATCGAAGCTCAGGAGCCGCCGGAGAATACCACTTGCATTGAACCTGCAACTAAATTGAACCAAATAAGTTTGATAACACAATGTGAATCTTCCAATAGATGACCAACTTTTAGAAATTCAAATGCAAGTTCCAACTGGTGTAAACCCTTGTTACTCTGATTTGGGTACGAAAAACGAAGAATTCAGATAACATGATGTATATAATTCATATGTAGATCGTATATTTATATATTTCAAGAGTACATATAATGCACAACACGTGAGTGAAAATTGGTTAAATAAACACCTTCCCCAATGTAAAATTAACTACTCATATGTACACCATCTCATTCTGTTCTGCTTCAAAAAAATGTAGGCAATTCTATTCGTAATGACATTTACCAAGAGCCGCCTTTTGTATGACGGAACACAGGTGTTGCAGTGATCGGCAAACATCATGTATGGAGGATCTTATACCGTTTAAGGCTATGCGGATTCACGAGGACAAGAACCCCATAGTGTACTCAAAGCTCGTAGACGTTCAAAGTATTCGCCCAATGCAAGTAAGCCTCGAGCAGTCTGGCGAGTCGTTAGGATTCGAGACATCTGCTGCAGTGTTTCCTGCCGAATGTGGTCTGCCTGCAAAAGATATATGACACTAGTACTTCAACGGCGTGCTTCCACAGACTGGACCATGGGATGAGGCAAATGTTTACCTGGTTCACAAAGCAGACTAGAGCTTCTACCTTCTCCATTGCAGTATTCACCTGAGAACTGTAACTACCTTCCCCTAGTTGACCATCCGCCACGGTCACCGACACGATTTCGCGTAGTTTTTCCATGCCTTGTGAGAGCGCATCTTCGGCTTGTTGACATGATTGTTTCAAGTTACAGACCTCAAAGAATTGTTGTTCTGTCAAGGAATCAAGCTGAGGCAAGAGCACCTATAAATCAACATAACAAGCAAATGTTACTCGACGTGTAACAATAGAACTTGAACCAGAATTGCAATGGAAGTTACACGAAATCTATGATACTTAGACTCAAGCACAAGCGTTGGATCTAGATATATGTTGGATATATGTTCAAAGATTTTCATGCATTTGTACTTGGAGGATATATGTATGTCCAAATATGCGTCAGACATGAATGCTTCAAAAAAAAAATTAAAGTGGCATATGAATCACCTTAAGAAGTTCTGAAGGGCGAAACCCTCCAATCCAGGAGAAAAATTGCTCAGCAGATGTTTTCCACATGCCGGACATGACATAGAAAACATCAGCCTTTGCAGCAGTTGATTTCATGCGAAAAAGTTCAGAATAATGATTCATGCCGGTTTCCACCAGCACTCGAAGATCTGCATCACTTATATGGGCATTCAAAGCAGTCCTCAGAGCACATATTTGTTTGCTTTGTTCGTCCATCCAATGTCCGTATTCTGTCTCGAATGCAGCAATCCCTGCAGAATCCCCAAAATGAGGTTATCATTGAAAACATTTAGACTAAAGATTCACTTGAAATGAGAAGGAAAAAAGGGATCATAGAGAGCACAATATCAACTGCGTTAAAATGACATATGTCATTTGGATTCAGGTGAGTGTCAGACACGAATTTTTCTTCTTCTTCCTTGATAGTTGTCAAGTATTTAGAGAGTTTTTGAAGGATCCTATCTGTAATGGATACGTGCCGGACAAGAAATCGGTAATTAATAAGCAAATACTACATTCATACAGTTTGAAATGTCATGTGCACAACCTATGTTAGTCTGAATTTCTATTTTTCTTGAAAGTATTCGTATTTGGTACTCGCGTGCGACACATATTTCAACATGAGTATGTATGAGGATATGACTCTCCAAATACATAGAGAAACTTCATAAATAATTGAGCATACTTGTATCGGACACCTACCCAAATCCGACAATCACACTTGAGTCCTAATATAAAGTAAACAACTAAATAATCTTATGGTTCACAAGTAATAACAATAACTGCCAGTGTATTTACAAACAAACCTGAGTTTGCTGGTGCAGAGAATCCAAGAGGACCACCTACTAACCCGCCACCCATATAAACACTCTGCAATTTTAAGATTTCGTTGTTAAAAATGGCTTAAACATTTTTCAAAATGACAAAAAAGAAGAAGAGAACTGATATTAGTCTCATTCAAAACCTGTTGCTTCATTTGTGCAAGCTCTTGTTCCAATTGAATCAACTTTAAACGACTATTTTCTAACTGTTGAACATAAGCCTGAAATGCAATGTTATGTGAAGTTAATTACAACGATTCACATGTGGTCTTGTGGGCTATCTATTTCTATTCATAACCATATCATATCTTACCTTTTTCCGCAATCGGCTTTTACGAGCAGCCTCACGGTTTTGCGCAAGTCGTCTTTGTATCTGTAGATATTTACAGTAAAATGCACAAAGAGATTATACCCTTTATTTAAGGTAAACAAACATAAAAAATTAGACACATTGCAGCTATATCATACTGCTTTGGAAAAGAAATGAAAATGTTCGAATCAGAACTATCTCATAAGGAGATTGATTTTATGACAATTATAATGGTGTGCGTGCATGTTCTCTCTTCCTTACATTTAAACCAATTATTTTTTTCACTGTTCTTAAATCAATTTATCTTCATTAATTTTCATGATTTCTAGCAGGAAAGATGAGAAAACATAGATCCAATATAATATATTTAAAGAAATGATGATAAGGACAATATTTTATCCAATAAAATGAGATAACAAATGAAAAAAACAGCATCATGTACGATTCGAACATACCTTCTCAATAGGTTTAGTTGCTTCTTGATCATACTTGTTAGAAGGTGCAAGCATTTCATGTGAAGCAGTTTCAGACTGGAAAAAATTCAAATAACAAGGGTTACTTATCACCAAAATAAGATACACTTTTTAAACAATTAATCAAAGAATAGTATGTCCGGAACTCGAACCTTGTTCGGTATCTTGTTATCCACTTCGACAATCATTGATACAGATGCATGCAGATTGCTATCAGCATTAAAATTTTCTCCCCACATGCCAATCTGTTGGATAGGATCATAGATATCCATCCTTCTTGAAGGTACAAACTGTGGTTCCATGCTTCTTGAATCGAAATAGGAGGCAGCTTTCGCATAAGTTGAAGTGAAAATGATGTCTGAAAGGAACAACACATGGACATGTATGAGCTTTACTCCACGAATACGGAAGACGGATGATATAGCAAACATATGGTAAACAACAGAGAAGATGATTATAAAATTTAACCGACAAGCCTCTCAAAAAAATGAACAAACAAAAGGAATCTATGGAAAATTTTCATATACTGATTTGTTAGGCAATTGAATCAGCCTCAGTGGCCTCTCAAATCCGACATGAAAGTTCACTAAAAGAATAAAGAAATCAATAAGAGTGAATTCGTTCTGCCATGGAAGTCAAACAAGCATGGAATCAAAGGATTTTGATCTGCTAGCCACCAAAAAAAGAAATCAAAAGAACTGTTTCAATCTAAAATTTGATCTTACAGTTTCAACTTCAAAAAGAATCATTTAAAAGCTCCAACAATCATCAACCTTGTAACTATTTACTGTCTGCAACAGTGCATCCACATATATATGTTTGCTTGTGTGTTCTTTCTGTTTTTGACTTACTTTTGATAATCAAAAGCTATAATACACGGCATTCGGAGATAAATGTCGAATACAGGTAATCGGGTATGCATCCAACATGGGTATATTTAATAAACCGGACTCGAGTAGTTTAGAGAAAATGAAAAAGTGTGGGACTCTGAGAAACATAATTCAAAAGTATAGTTGACATTAGCTTAATCCATCTCATTTTTGCCACTAGTAGCTGCCGAAAAAGTAACTTGATAACAACCTTCCAAGTTACTTAATACAGTGAAACTGCAGTTAGACACTTCCATATGAACACTAGAGAAGCTTAGCAATTAAGGACGATAAATCTACGGCGGAGATAACATCATTAATGAATGAATAGTGAATAAAGGTACACTGATATTCTATCTAACTTCCCAAGTTCATATTGTTTATAGTACCATTGAACTACAAAAAATGAATCAAAATCAACTTGAATTTAGTGGTTTATAGGAAGGACATGGTTGATTTGTATCCAAATGTAAAGAAAAGATTTGAAACCCAATGATGACATCCCTATTTTCGTATCGTTATCGACTAGCCAGCTCAGTGCCGTCCACTCTTCCCATTGTTGGAGCTCACTGTTAAACTTGTCTCTCGTTTTCATGGTGGACCTATTCGCCGTGTTGCTCGGACTCGGATACGAGTATCGTATAAGGGCATGTGTTCTAAGTTTTCCATGTATTTGGAGGATTCGAACACCACGTCAAACAAAGATATTGGACACAAATAGTCTATTCGTACTACCATATTCTTCCATAGGACCTGTCCTAATATGCACAAACAATTTAACAAAACTTGCAGGGAAAAAGAAAAGGCTTCTGCTACAGATGAACTCAAAATAAACCCACAAAAAAGCAACGCAAATGAATCTGGATTTGAAAACATCGAATCGAGACATTAAATAGAAACAGATAAAAGAACACCAAAGTCCAAAATAAGTAAGATTATCACCTCAAAATCAAAAAGAGACCACTTTTTACTCAAAAAAAGACGTATGGAAAGGACGAATCGTTGTTTTAATCCAAATAAGGTTTTGGGTATTGATGTTTTCTATTGGTTTTCCTCCAGCTTTCCCGGCAACCAAACAAGTAAAAAAAGAAACAAACCTTTAGATTAAAGTGTCGTTAGAACAAGTTTCCCGCTTAAATTTGAGCTCTGAAAACAGCAAAAATGAAATTCCCTGTTGAAAACCAATGAGCAGCAGCTTTCTTCTTCTTCTTCTTCTCTGCAAAACGGCCTTCAAACTGATCGCATCTTTTCTCCTTTATTTTTTTTAATGCGACCCAACAAAGTTCGAGTTTGACTTGAAATTTTAATATTCATACTCCATTTTGATTTTGGATTAATTCAGAGTAGAAAATTGGATCATTTGATCTCATTGGATTGTCCTTTTCTGTATCGAAATCTTTCGGCAGTAATTAAGAACATCAAATATTAAACAAACTTAAAATGGAATTTGAATTATTTACAACCAAGTCCGAATAAGTTTTCTTCGCTGCACACTGAATTTTACTGGATTCTCATATGCCAAATATTTTATGTTCGTCCCCATACCTACTTTTTAAATTAATATAATAATCTGTGTATTATCTTAATCTACAGTGAATTATACTGCATTAACCAATTTTTTAGAAGAGTTTTAAAATTATATATTTTTTGTCAATAAAAAATACTTTTTTTTTCTTACAAAACAAAATAAATTTGTCATATTTCCACCACTACCGCTGCTTATTATATTATCCGAAGCACCTTTCCTCCTTTTTAACCTACGCACACCTTTCTTCCGTGTTCCTCACGTCAGTTTCCGGCCATAAAAAATTGTAAAATTTAATTTTTTTTAGTCTTAAGAGGGCACCGAAGAAGGGTCGCGAATTTTTGTTTGCTAAATTAACTTATTTGAATTATAAATTAATTGAATGAAAAACAAAGAGAAGAGAGAAATCCCTCATATAACTGAAGGTTAGTGTCACAGGGCTAACACTTTCCTTTTAAAAGACACGTCTAATAGAATGTACAACGTCATTCTTCTATATCATAAAATACATTTACTTTTCGATATAAAATTAATGCCTCCCTCTGCGAGTGGTCACACTAATAATTAATTAAAGAGAAATTACATGTATAAAAATAAATTATAAATTTTAATTTCATTTCGTTAAGTTAGACGTTGGGTGAACCAATTTAATCATAAATTGATGTACTTGTTTTACCTAATTGTCCACCCTTTCACATCTTGTTAGAGACAAATCCGATCTCAATTCATCAAAGCTGTCTCACTCTCTCTTAGCTTAAAATATATTAATTAGTACTCCTTTATCCCTATTTTTTAATCTTATAGATTTGGATAAACATTAATTATGTGTTTGTTGTGCATCACTTAAAATAATTTAATATATTTGGAGGATTGTCCCTTCGTACTTAGGAGTAGACCTAAAGAGTAGACTGAGGAAGGGACGTTCACTTTTTTTGTATGATTTTATTTTATTTTTTAGTAGTTGGTTTGTAAATTTTTAATAGAAAATATCGGTTAACGTGATTAGTCTATTTTATTTTTAGTAATTTTTTTTTATAATTTTATAATAATAATCGGTTGATTTAGTAGGATAAAGTATTAAATTCTTTAAACAAGATGAGGTTTAAATTCTGATATTATGAATAAAGAAAAATAGGTTGGAAGACTCGTCCCATAATAAAATTCTGCAAAACTTAATTTAAATTAGTCGACCATTGGGTCAAAAAACAACAGTTAAACAAAACATAATACAATAGATCATAGGTGGGGTAATTGAAGATGGATTAATTAGTTTAAGATGGGGTTTAAGGTTTAGGGTTTAGGGTTTAGGATTTAGGGTTTAAATTCTGACATTGTGAATCGAAAAAAATAAATTAAGAGACTCGTCCCATAATAAAATTATGCAAAATTTAATTTAAATTAGTCAACTATTGAGTCAAAAATCAATAGTTAAAGAAAACAGAATACAATAGATCATAGGTGGGGTAATTGAAGATGGATTAATTAGTTTAAGATAGGCAAGAGGGTGAGAATCAATACCATTTTGATAAAGCAAGTTGGGCATACATTGAAGTAAACCCACGTCTTTTTATACAGTAGAATATAGAAATAGAAGCATCGTGAGAATTTGATCTCACTTTAGCATTTATCCATATCTTCCCATGATATAATATTTGAGAAAAATATGAAGCACCCATTTTCAATTTCCTTGCTGTCCTCCTATGAATCTAGTTTAGATTGTCTAGTTCTATACTTGTTCAAGTCCGGTTTAACTCGGAATACGGATAGAATTTTAATTTTTCTTTTTATAACTCAAATAGAAAATATTAGGATTTTGCTATACATATCCTTGGATTATGTATAAACTATTAGATTTCTATCATTAATACTTATTTTACTTGTCAATAGAATTTATTAAAATGTAATTAATTAAATTTCAAAAAAATTAACATCATTAATTTATGGTATTTAATGTAATTACATCCTAAACCCTAAAACCCTAAACCCTAAACCCTAAAAATCATAAAACCATATACCTTAAAACACAAACTTTAAACCCTAAATTATACCCTAAATCTTACACCCTAGACCATAAAAGATAAATCATAAACCAAACCATAAACCTTAGAAACCATAAAATACTACAATAAAATAATAAACCCTAAACCCTAAAAACCATAAAATACTACAATACTCCATAAACCCTAAAATTATAAACTATAAACTCTAAACACCTAAACCCTTTTACATGATTATTAATTACATTAAACACCCTAAATCATTGATGTTTAATATTTTAAGAATGCAATTAATTACATTCTAATAGATTCCATTAAAAAAATAAAATAAGCATTAATAATAGGAATCTAGTAGTTCTTATACACAACCCTTAGGGCTTTGTATAGAAAAACACAAAATATTAGTCAGGGCGTAAACAGTTAGATATCGCTTAAGCAGGTCTCGAGTTCGAAACTTTGTATATGCAGAAAATTCCCGCTGAGAGATTCACCCACCAAAACTAAGTGTGTGACGTAAGTCAGTCCGAATTAGTCAGGATAAAACCACGAGAACTAGAAGGGCAACAAAAAAAATACTAATATGAAAGTCAAACCAATTTTCAAAACAAGTATTTTTTTATATAAAAAATCAATTTGGAATCTAATATTTTTATTAAATATCAAATGGGTAACTAAGTCATCAACTGATATAGTTTCCCATTTTTGGGGGACAATTGCATTCCAATTTTCATGGTACATGCCCATAATGATATTCAACGCCATTCTATGTTTACTAATGATTCCATGTGCACTAATTAGCAACACTACATAATAGTATGTTTGTACAAAGCTTTTCAAAAGCTTCTTCAGTTCGCCTCTTTTTTATTTTAATATATTTACAACCTATATATGAGTTAATTAATCGAACATATTTGTTTAAAAAGATATCTATTTGATTTATTTTAAAATAAACCAGGCATACATGGCCTAAATAATTAAAAGAATTGTTATACTAATAGTACGTTCATTATATAATAACAAGAAATATGCATAATCTAGTAGGAAGAAAAGATAAGTTAAAATAATAAAATTATTATGTTATTATTAGATAAACCAAGCATATTTAATGCACTATGAAGATTGTAAATATCAAGCACTATTATAGAAGTAACACGCATTAATTAGAGTATAATAACAAATTACAATAAAAAACCAAACGTGTGGGCTTGTTAGTTAATTAAATCAGTTTTAGTTGAGTTACTAATTTTTCGACTAATATTTATAATGATTTAATTCTGTTGTTTATTGATTATAATTTTAGTTGAATGCCTGTAATGATTGATTATGATACATACATGCTATAATTATCGAGACGATAATGACAGAAAAATAAATTATCGTACATTAGTAAAAGAAAAATAGATATCAAAATTTATATGAAAAATTCAAAAGGAAAAAATTACAGAGAGATGATGAAAGATTTTCACTATGTCGAAAAGATGAGAATTCTAACAGATATTTTAACCCATAATCCCTAGTATCTGTTTATAAAAATAAATTATTTAATTACAAAAAAAACTTGCATAAAAAAAATTATGCTCAAGCTGAGTTTCTTACTCTTTACCCACCTTGATCGGCCCACAAATCGTGTATGAAAAACAAAAATTATAACTTAAAAAAATTAAAAAAGAAAACCTTTACAAGTCGTGTATGAAAAACAAAGTAATATTATTATTTAAGAATGTATGGGTGGCAAAAAGATGCGTGTAAAGTGGCAATAATGGTTGGGTGGTGCAATGCAACATTCCAATGGTTGGTCGATTCCTTAGTGATTTTCCCTTTTTCATATTCTATGGATAGTTGTTTGGATAATGAGAAAATGACGTCACCCAAACATTCTGCTATTTCTTTTTTTAGTGCACTCTAAAGTGGGTTTCCACTAAGGATGGCTTAGTGTTGGCGTCACAATTTTATGAAGATTCCAACCCTCTTATTGATGCTCTATTTGACACTACCATACATAATTGGGAGGCACACCTTTCAAACTAGAATCATGGATTTTAGGTCTTAAAAAGTTTTGGATCATTCAACTTGTAAAATTCTTTCTAATCTTCTTAGTCTGATTCAATTCGAAATTAATTATTAAATTCTCTATTAAGGTTTGACTTTTGATTTTTGAAATTAAAATTTTGAACATTCTACTGTCAGATCACATGATTGTTAATAATATTAAGAGAAGTTTTAAATTTTTGTAACAATTTATTTTTATTAGCAATAGAACATTATTAACTAATATGAAATGGAAAATGTTTTCATGTTAAAATTCCATTAACCTATGATAAGAGAACTTTGTATTTGTCTCACAATTAAATTATAAAGTCCAAGCTTTCTATATGGGGTGAATGAATATGTGTTTACTATTTAGGATTGTAGACCATTCTAAATGTATTGGTTTTTAACAAATTTAAACCATGAGCCACTAACAAATCTTAAAATCATCCAAAAATTAATCGAAATCAATCGGTTCTAACTGATGCACATATGAGTCTAAATCATTGCTGTAACCCCCTAGACCCGCCTATGCGTTACAACGGATCCTAGGAAGTCACATTACGGTCACAAGAGCGACCCACAGTAAAAATACGCATAAAAACATTTTTTTTTCAAATACTTATTAAATTGTAAAATCAACTTCTGTTTTAAATACCATTTCGAGGAGTCATTTAAACACATAACCAAAAATTTCAGAAAGTGCTTTACAAATATTATCATAAAACAATACATGACATACATGCCCACTAACTATACAGTACCGTACTCCAAAGGCAACGCCGAGACAACTCCAAACACTGTTGTCAACCATTATACCATGATATATTCTTTTAACCTGCGATGGTAAAAACAGCGTGAGCTTGGAAAAGCTCAATAATACAGAACTACCAAAAGATGCAATAAGCTCATGCAGATATATGGTAGGCATAACATTTTCATTATGTGTCCACGTAGTAACAATCTCTATTTCTGTTATACTATTTCGAGGTTGCATCATACTCGAGAATAACGATATTTGTTCTTCATTCAAACATCGAGAATTAGACGGGAATTATATAGGTTGGTAACCTACAGAGGTGGAATCAGAGAGTTTAGTATCTAGTGTGTTCCAACGGTGCAACATTAATGCATGAAATGTAACAATATAGTAAACCTTTTTTTTATTTAAAATACATTTGTTTCAATTAGCTGTAAGGTTCATTTTAATTATATATTTACCCTCCAACCATACTCCAGTATATAGTTTCCCCAGTGCGGTATCATGTACAGGCATTAACCCGAGCCCATTGGGCGTGGGTACCATCCTAAAGATATACCACAGAATACGGGCGGCCCTTGCCGAAGCATAGAAACTGAAAACGGGCGGACCTGGACGAAGCCTAGGATCCGAAAACGGGCGGACCTAGCCGAAGCTTAGGATCCGAAAACGGGCGGACATAGCCGAAGCTTAGGATCCGAATACGGGCGGACTTACCAGCTGGATTAGGGCTGAGCCGGCGGTAACTTCATATCATAACCCAAGTACCCCAGTGAATCAAATCATCAATAGTTCATTAACCAATAACTGTATTTTTAGTAATACATTATCCATATTGCATGTTTGTCATATCAGGTGCATAGGCATATCAGAAATACAATATGGTCATGTTTAATTATAAAACATGTCATGTTCATGTGAGTTCAAGTATGTCAATCATGTGCACGTGATCGATATTATAACATGTAAATCAATATGCAAAAACAGTCGTGTGGCACACATGGAACACACTAGGTGGAACAGTTTGTTTCTTGGAGATACTTGGCATTTACAGAAGAGAACACATTAAACTTTTGACAATTTGAACGGATTTTTGAAACGAGGCCCTTATTAAAGGAGGGGTTCGTACCAACGGTTCAAACCAGATATTCAGGAGACGATACCTCAAGATCTTTTAGAGTTTTGGCATATCATAAGTGATTTAGCCATTAAGCCTACAAGGGCATTATGGTCATTTTATCATACGTGGGCATTTTGGTAATTTATACCAACAAGGCATACACAGCGACTCGGGAATTCTATTTGCTCATTAGGTTTCCAACTAGGCATTCAGAGATTTCTATGTCAAGATCTTTCTCGATATCGGATACACTCAGGGCTATTTTGATTACTTTGGCCAACGAGGACATTTTGGTCATTTAACTATTAGGGGTGATTTTGTAATTTAGCCTAGTAATGATGAAATGACGATTTACAAAATTTAAGATTTCCAAAAGTTTATCGAGCCTCTAAAACCAATTGAAATAACGTGTCCCAACCTCACAGTACTAACCAACCTTCTGATGTAAGCACTTCACGGGTATCATTTCCAAATATTGATTGTATCGTATATCTGAAAGGTTGCCTTCACATTTCACCATGAGACTTGCCATGGAGTAGGCGAACTTATATTATGTGCGGAAAAACTTCCATCCTTATATTAATATCATGAGTGATTGACATACATGAGTCATGCTCCAACCCTTAGGGGTATTTCCGTCATTTTTAGCTTTATTGGCATTTCTAGAATTTTATCAAAGGCAATTTACTTATTCCAGTCAAGGGGGTATTTCAGTCGTTCTGAAGCTCGAGATATTCATCATTTCTGTAAATTGAACCATTTACAGTATTTCAATCATTCAAGTACTCGTGGGTGTTTCAGCCATACAAGAAATTTCAGTACCTCCAACCACTTCATTCATTTCAGAACTCAAAAGTTTATACATCATTCTAGTTAATTTGCAAACTTCGGTGTCCGAGGATATTTCAGTCTCTTTGGTCAATACAATCATTTCGATTAATTAACCATAACAGTATTTCCAATACATTTAGTCATTTCAGTTTATTCAGTATTTTGAACCACTTGTTTAATTCAGAGGTACGGATAGCTTCTCGTAAATCTATATTCAGAGATTCATTCCAAATTCAAGGAAACTTAACACCTTACAATCTCGAAGGTTCAAATCTTGTTACCATAACTTTTCAAGTAGTTCGAAGTTTTTAGATGAATCGGGTTGTTTTATCATATCAAGTGTAGATTTCTAGACCGCTTCTAATTCCAAGGGTATTTTAGTCATTCTCTTACCTTAAGGGCATTTTCATAATTTCATATCCAAACATTTTTAGCATTTAATCATTTGACATTAATAATCAGGTTTAGAGATTAGCCGCCTTATTAATTAATTTATTGAACTCCAGATCCTTACATTTGTTAACTTTCTCATTAGAACATTCTGGTCTTTTCTAGGTTATCATACTCAATTTCATATCTGGTTTGACTTAAGCAGAGTTAACAACAATCCTCATCATATTTATGCATGCATTAACCGAATATCAACATGTTCATAAAGCATACTAAAGGTAGTAGTGTATTACCTTAACTCCGAGCTACATCATTCGGTTCATGATACGACATTCGAACACACTCGAACCCGAATTCGACATTCCTCAACCTCGTGTATCCAAGGAACCGAGAATACCTTCAATTACACAAATTCCAAAATCAGACCTTACTCACAAGCTCTTAACCAAATAATTAAATATAGAGGCACACTCGGGTTCAAGGTTAGGTTTAGAGGCTTTCGGGTTTGAATTTTGCAAAACGAGCTTCAAAACCAGACTCAGAACGTCGAAAAACAAAAAATATGACTTTTCGGAAAATTTGACTTTTGGGTCAAAGTCAACGCTGACGCCAGCAGTCAAAGTCAACGTTGACGTCATGCTGACGTCACTGATCGAACGGCTGACTCGGTGAGTTGACTTACTGGGTTGACTCGAGCGAGTTGACTCACTGAGTTAACTCGGACGAGTTGACTCACTGGGTTGACTCGGTCAACGGGTCAAACTCGGGTCGGTTTCAAGTCAACGGGTCGGGTACGGGTCAACGGGTTGGGTTGGGTATGGGTCTTGGTTTACTGCTGGGCTGGGCCGGTTTAGGTTGGACCGGTTCAGGTGGACCGACCAACGGGTGGGCCGGCCAGTTCAATGGCCACCCTCCAGGGCTGTCGGAAATCGCCCCGAACGGCGCGTGAAGCCCACGCACGGCCCTATACAGCCGGAAAACTTCCCAAAATGCAAAAAACAACCTCGAAATTTTATCTATACACTTAATCCATAAAAAATCGAGTCGGATAGCTTACCAGACTTACCAATTCAGAGCAAAAAACAACCAAACGGTCGTATCTCCGACGAGGCACTAAACGACAGCGAGCGGCTAAGCAACCGGTAGGGTTTTGTTCACCTCACGACGGGGAGTCTAGGGGTGGCAACGATGCGGCGAACGGACGCCTACGGCGGTCGAAATCGACGAAAAACCTAACGGCTCAACCCTAGGTTCGTCGAATCTTGATCCTTCGATTGACGATGATCAAGACGACAGCTATGCGAGTGGCTATGGGTGTTTGGCTCGGGACTCAATGGGGAAGCCAGCGGTGGTGGCGGTGAACGCCACGGAGCGGCGGTGACCGGGATCGGGCGGGGTCCGACGGGAAGGATGAAAGGTTTGGTGAGGGGAGGTGAATGGTCGTTTTGTTTTGTTTTTTTTAGATTTGGGTTCTTGGAATTAATTGAACCAATATGAGTAGGTAGGATATTTTCTTTATCTTATTATTTTATTTTTAGATATCCTATAACACTTGTTTAGATTGATATTTAGACAGGAAAACATCAGAGAAAAGCCTTAGTTCAGCTGGTTAAGGCTTAGGCTCAATAAGCTTAGGTCACGGGTTCAAAGCTCCATGCTAGCACTAACCCTTTCTTTTCCGTTTTTTTATGTCCATTCTGTTCACCCTTTTTCATTTCATTTTTTTTGGCCTTACTAAACTAGGGGTGTTACAATTGCTCTCCTAAATAGTTCGATTCTATCCTGACAACTGAACAAAAAATTTTGTCAATTAGGTCACTCAATTTTCCGTTTACTGTCAATTAAGTCAATGTCTGTTAAGTTTAGTGACATAATTGATAATTGTTTTTTGTTGTTGTTAAGTGGTAAGAATATAATTGATCTCATATTTTAGTGGCTAAATAGGTAGTTTACCCAAAATAATTTACGATCTGAAATATATTATGATTCAAATTCTAAAAATTTATTGTATATAATTAATTATAAAAATCAATTACATTAAACTCATTGCAATCACACCTAATTGTTTGAAGGGAAAATGAAAAATAAAAAAAATGGTGACTTGAAAAATTATTATATCTGTCGACGTCATTTTTGTCCGGGCTGAAATTGATTGGGCCTTCAAAGGTTCATCATTGAGTGAAGTCGTCATCGGTCGTTTTAGATTGGGTACGACCAAAAAACTGTAAAACTGGTATGCGTCTGAACCAGAGTCATGGTCGGGCTCGCGAGTCGGTTACGTGTGGGGAAGGTTATAGCACCCCACAACGCCCAAAATTAGTACCTAAAGGGGTTGTGTTATCTAAAAGGCTTCAAAGGTAGGGTTAATAGCACTATTATAAAAACTATAGAATATGCAAGTAAACCAAATCAATATACAAAATTAAACATGCTAAAAAATGATATAAAAAACAAATGAAAAATTAACATTTTAATCGAAAGTCATAATATTAAGTCAAACCATAATTAATCTCAAATTATACGAATTATTAATTGAACATACTAAAAAAACTAAATCGCGCATTCGTACAAATTAAGACTAACATATAATTAAACACAATTTTAAAACTGGTTGAAAAAAACAATAAGAATAAAAAAAACTAAAGGAAAAGGTGAATTAGAACCTAAACTAAAGGAAACAAATTAAACCTAAAATCTAAAAGAATCTAAAATAAAAGAGGTACTTAAAGAGTAATTCTACCCTAAAATCTAAGGAAATGAATTAGGCAATAGTCAGGCTTGCGTGAATTACTTCCAAGGTTGTGGCGTGTGTTAGTTTCCAAAGTTATAAAACATTCAATCCCTTTAATCAAACTAATGTCGTTCTGTATTCAAACCGATGAGGTTAATTCTTTTTTTATTTTCTTTTAATAATCACCATTTTCAATAGAGGGGTTGTCAAAACCTCCATTTGCTTTATTTTATACTAAAAGAGAAGAAAATCAACACATTTTTGTTCTCTTTTTACTCTCTGTAATTTTCTACTTATTTTTTCTTCTGAAATTAGATCTAAAAAATATTTCTCTCAAGTATGAATCAAACGAATTCGAAACTCAGGCCATGAGTATACCTTTCTCAAACTCGTGAATTTGCTGTTGGATCGGACTATCCTCGAGATATGTTGAACCTGACCGTGTTGTGAGCTCTTCCACCATTCTGATCGCGCAACTAACACTCCGACCACCGTGAACCGAGGTAAGAATGTGATTTTCTTCTCGCTACTTTCCTGATTTCTGCCCAAATATTCTCACTATTTTCGCACGTCTCTTGCTCTGATTTTTTGTCGTCCCTCTAGTGTCCTCTAAGGTTTTCGGGGTCGGTATTTATAGGCCGAAAATAAGGTTTTTTTGAGCATTCTCACCACCGAAAATCTCGGAGGTAGTTGGGATAAGCTTGGATTGTATCTTGGGGCGCAAAAATTGGAGGTGACTCAGACTCCTCTTGGCAATAGGTCTGTTGACGCCGGCATAAGAACACTTGACAGATCTATGGTTTTTGTTTTTATATTATTTTTTGTATTTGGTTTTTTTCTCTGATTTTTTAGATTTTTTAATTTTTAGGGTATTTTGTATATTTTGTTGATTTTATCAAGTCCATTGGACTGGACTCGGGCTGTATATTAGGCCCTAAGAAAAGTTTGGTGTGTACAACTGCTACTCTTTGTTTATTGCTGGAATGAGAGGAATGGAGCAAAGACCAGAAGAAACAAATTTGTTCAGTGAGAAACAAACTAGCGATAATGGCACTCTGTCTTGGAGGCAAATGATGGCACTTCAACTTGAAGGCAAGTCGTGGCACTCCATCTTGGAGGCAAATGGTAGCACTTTATCTTGAAGGCGAATCGTGGCCTTTCATCTTGAAGGTGATTGGTGGAACTTCATCTTGAAGGAGAATCATGACACTCCCTTTTAGTGGCGATTAACAACATTTCTTCTTGAAATTATACGGTGGCACTTCATGTTAAGGCAATTTGACAGCACTTCATCTTTAAGGCGAATCATGGCACTTTATCTTGAAGGTGATTAGTGACATTCCTGTCAATCTGTCATGATAAAAGATGCACATATTTCTAATGTATTTATCTTGCATGTAAAATGCTCTATTATTCTGAATGCATGCAAATTTAAGTTCTGGATTTATTTTCGTTGAGATCAAAGTCCTTGTACTTTTTCTTTCCGCCTCATATCGTGCCTTTTGAATTCATTCCTTTCCATTTATCAGAGAATGGTGTTCGTGAGCATTTTCTAGCACTATTGTGTTCTAAAATCCCTTTTTGACTAATGCATCGAACATCAAAACATATTATAAACCCCCTTAGGTAAAGCAACGAGTTTACCAATTAACAAAGGAATGCACAAATGTCTAAATGGCAAGTACAAGGAAACGCAAGGTAGCAAGAAAATTGAAAAATTCATCTTATTGAATGAAAATGGTCTAAGTTTTGACAGATGATAATCAAATGTTTAAGACAACAAAGGTCAAAGGGAAACAAAAACAAAAAAAGAAAGAAAATGCCCCTAAATATCAATTTCAAGGACTCCATTGCTACTTCGCTCAAGAATCTTTTCTGATTATGACATATGCCCAGTAAAGCTTGAGTTCTTGAACAAACATCTGAAGACATATAGATTTTCCCTCGATCATACTTGGACCATTTTTGAGCTTCTAACTTTGAATCTTCCATTGATTCCAAGACGCCCTTTGCGGGTTTTTATCTCACTGTTTACCAATACGGTCCTTTCGAGTCTTCACCTTTTGGCATTTCTCTTTTCTTTTTTTACCAACATGACCCTTTTGGGTTTTCACCTCTTGGCTTTTTTCTCCTTTTCTTATCAACGGGGCCCTTTCGGGTTTTCACCTCTTGGATTTTTTCCTTTTTTTCTTTTTTACCAACAGGGCCCTTTCGGGTTTTCACCTCTTGTCTTTTTCTCTTTTTTTCTCTTTTTTGTACCAACAGGGCCCTTTCGGGTTTTCACCTCTTGGTATGTCATGAATTCAAGCATAATATTTATTCACCGAGTCAGAATTCACAAGATTGGATAACTCATTCTCATCCATCTCGGTTAGGATTAATGCCCCACCAGAAAAAGCTTTTTTCACAACAAACGACCATTCCCAATTTGGCATCCATTTTCCTTGAAAATCCCTTTGCGTAGGCAACCTCTTTTTCAGAACCAAATCCCTTTTCCGAAACGTTCTTGGTCGGACTTTCTTATCGTGAGCTCGAATCATTCACTTTTGGTACATCAGCCAATGACAAATTGCTTTCAATATCTTTTCTTATATCATATTCAACTGGCCATATCTAACTCAAATTCATTCAGCTTCGTCCAACTCAAGTTCCATTAAAACACGAAGAGATGGAATCTCAACCTCAATCGGTAATACTGCCTCTATTTTGTAAACTAAAGAATATGGAGTTACCTCCATAGATGTTTGCAAGGATGTACGATATGCTAGCAAGGCAAAAGGTAGTTTCTCATGCTAATCCTTATATGTTATCGCCATTTTCTCCACGATTCGTTTGATATTTTTATTGGCTGCTTTGACGACCTCATTCATTTTTGGGCGATAGGGTGCTGACTTATGATGCTTTATCTTGAACTGCTCACACACTCCCTTCATCATTTGGTTGTTCAGACTTAAAGCATTGTCAGAGATAATTCTTTCTGGTAGACCATACCGACAAATGATTTCCTTTTTTAGGAACTTGCATACTGTTGATCTGGTTACAATTGTATACGAAGCAGCTTCCACCCACTTGGTAAAGTAATCAATCATCACAAAAATGAAACGATGTCCATTTGATGCCTTTGGCATAATCGGTCCGATCACATCCATGCCCCGCGCTGCAAATGGCCACAGAGCCGTTATAACATGAAGAGGTGAAGATGTTGCATGAATTTTATCTTCATAAATCTAACATTTATGGCATCTCTGAGCGAAGTTGATACAATCTTCTACCATAGATACCTAGTAATAACCCAACCTCATAATCTGCCTAGACATACTAAGGCCATTTGCATGAATTCCAAAAATTCCCCCGTGAACTTCCTCAATTATCTTTTTTGTCTCATGATTTTCTACACATCTGAGCAGCGTTTGGTCGCTCCCTTTTTGTATAGAATTTCTCCATCAATGACGTACCCTACAACCATTCTTCGAATTGTTCTTTTATTAACATCATTCGCCCCCTCGGGATAGTTTTTATACTTGATATGTTGTAAAATATCGTAATACCAAGGGTGATCATCTACCTCATCTTCGATGGTATAACAACTGGCGGGTGAATCATAAATACTCATTTGTATGGGCATTATATCATCTTCTCTATTTGCTTTAAACATAGAAGCCAAAGTTGCCAATGCATCAACCATTTGGTTATCTTCTCGGGGGAGGTAATGGAAAGATATCTCCTCGAACTCTTTTCTTAATACAAGGATGAGCTTGTTGTATTCAATCAATTTAGCATCCTTAATTCCCCACTCTCCGCGAAGTTGATAAACCACTAATGAAGAATCGACATACACCTTAAGGTCTTTAATTTTTCGTTGGATTGCAACACGGAGTCCCATTATACACGCTTCATATTCTGCCATATTATTGGTACACTTAAAATTTAGTTGACCGATAAATGGATAATAATTTCCTTTGGGAGACACTAAAATTGCCCTAATTTCATGCCCAAATGCATTTGAAGCTCCGTCGAAATTCATTTTCCAAGGTTTTCTACTAGTTGGTTCCTCTTCACTAGTAGTTAAGCACATTAGGTCTTCGTCAGGAAACTCAAAACTCAAAGGTTCATATTTAGAAAAAGCACGACTTGCTAAGAAGTCCGCAATAGCGCTACCTTTGATGGCTTTTCGATTTACGTACTCAATATCGTATTCAGAAAGTAAAGTTTGCCATCGAGCCAATCTTCCTGATAAGCCTAGCGATTCTATCATGTATTTTATTAGATCTAGTTTTGCAATCAACCATGTTGTGTGGTATAGCATGTATTGACGAAGACTGCAAGCCATCCAGACTAATGTGAAACATAATTTCTCGATACGAGAGTATCTCGATTCACAATCGGTAAATTTTTTGTTGAGGTAGTAGATAGCCCGTTCTTTTCTCATGGTTTTATCATGTTGGCCCAATACACAACCCATAGAGTTCTCAAATGTAGCTAGATACAAAATCAAAGGCTTGCATGATACAAGAAGGAACTAATACATGAGGATTTAACAAATATTGCTTAATTTTATCAAAGGCCTCCTGGAATGTTGTGTCCCATACGCCTGCATTATGCTTCCTTAAGAGTTGAAATATGGGATCACATTTATCTATTAATTGAGAGATGAACCGAGAAATATAATTTAAACGTCCTTAAAAGCCTCGAATTTCCTTTTGAGTACGATGAGGCAGAAGCTCTTGGATAGCCTTGATTTTATCAAGATCTACCTCAATACCTCGCTTGCTAACGATAAAACCCAACAATTTGCCTGAAGCAACTCCAAAGGTGCATTTTGCAGGATTTAGCTTCAATTGAAATTTCCTCAAACGTTCAAAGAGTTTTTTGAGGTTTGTGATGTTTTCTTCTTCCGTTTGAGACTTGGCAATCATATTATCCACATAAACTTCTATTTCTTTATGCATCATATCATCCCCATTCTATTACAAATGTAGTTTTTTCCATGTGTCGGGATACATTTTCATTTGGTTATATCCCGAGAAACCATTCATGAATGAGAACAAGAGATGTTTTGTTGTATTGTCTACCAACACGTGTCTATATGTGGTAGAGGAAAATTTTCCTTAGGACTAGCACGATTAAGATCATGATAGTCAACACACATTCACTCCTTTCCATTTTTTGGTACCGGAACAACGTTAGTTACCCATTCTAGATATTTGGCCACTTGCAAAAATCCACCATAGTATTGTTTCTTTACTTCCTCTCGTATCTGAAGTAACATTTCTGTCTTCATTCTTCTAAGCTTCTGTTGTACAGGCTTGCATTCTGGCTTCAACGGAAGTTCGTACGTTACAATATCTGTGTTTAATCTGGGCATATCTTGGTAGGTCCAAGTGAACACATCCTTGAACTCTTGAAGTAGGGATATGAGTTTGTCTCTTGTATCTGAAGATATAAAAGTATCGATATTTACCTCTCTCTTGTCATCCTCAGTTCCCAAGTTCACTATGTTCATTGATTCTTGGTGAGGAAGAATTTGTTTATGCTCATGCTCAATCAGTCTAAGTAAATCAAAAGACAATTCACATTCCTCATAGTTATCGTCAAACTCATACTCTCCTAAGCATATAGCCTTTCAAAGTCGACTTTTGAGCTCGAAGCAATGTCATTCGTGCAATTGATATCTAAAGGCCTGCAAATGTGTAAGAGGAAATATATATATATATATATATATACATATATATATACAAGGCACAAGAAAGTGTAGAATGTTTAATGAAATGGAACAAATGAACAAAAGAAAAGATTGGAGAAACAATAAGACCAGATTGAAAGGGAAAATGCATTCATTTATTGAATTGATAAACTGATGCCTAAATGGGGGCCCTTACAATAAATCTCCACTACTTTCGGGCTCAAGTAGTGGGGCAAGTTTCGAGCATTACTCTGATAAAGATTTAAAAACAATGGGGAGTGCAACATCGATCCAGTTATTCAAGACACAACCCGGAGGACACGAGCAAATCTTTGACCGATTTTCTACAATTTCTTCATCTTTCCTAATAGCATTTATGCTCAGTTCTTCGAACCTCTCCGGAGGTACTACTAGGATTTCTTTTTCCTTTTCAAAATGAATGCGTCCCCTGGACACAAAGGTTTCAGAAATATGGGGAAATACCATCAATTCCCCTTCGATACTCTGGCCAATCAATCTGACCCTTCTTTTTGCTCTCATTTTCAAAATTTTCTTCATCTTTTGACGTGGATTTGGCTGGAATCCAACACCGCTTCGATCATAATTCAAAAATGGTTGTATCGTCGTATGCATTCCTTGCAAATATTTCCCAAGTCCTTTTCTTGATTTGACTCCTTTCCCAACAGTGAGCCTTATTTCCATCATAGTATTCTTTAAGAGTTTGGGTTTCGGGATTTTATTTCCTTCGATGACAAAAGTCGCATTCACGAATTCGAGTGATCAAAATGTACACTCGACTGCATTTTCATCCACATCAATGTATAGAGCCTCAGTTGATGTAGATGCAATGATGCCATCTTCAGCGCTTACACTTACAAGGCGTCCGTCAATTGCAAACTTAACTTTCTAGTGAAGCGTTGAAGGTACTGCTCCAGCTGCGTAAATCCAGGGTTGTCCCAACAGACAATTATAAGCAAGGGTGATGTCCACAACGGTAAATTCTACGTTATACGTAGCTGGACCAATCATAAGTGGGATGTCAATCTTCCCCACGACTTCTCTCCTGCTTCCGTCAAATGCCCTTACGGTTGTATGACAAGGTCTTATGTAAGCCTTATCCACTAGAAGCCTATTTAATGTGGTCAATGGCATGACATTCAAAGCAGATCTATTGTCGACAAGGACATGAGGTAGTATATGTCCATTGCAATAGGTAGTTATATGCAATGCTTTGACGAACCCCGTACCTTCAGAAGGAATTTCATCCTCACTAAAAGAGTTGAAATTGTCGACATGTAAATTGTTCACCAATCTATCTAGCTTATCCACTAAAACATCATTCGGGATAAATGTTTGGTTCAACACTTTTAGCAAAGCATTTCTGTGGGGCTTCGAGCTCAACAACAAAGATCATACATAAATACAACATGGTTCTTTGTGTAATTGTTCAACCACACTGTATTCACTATGTTTGATGAACTTCAGTAATTCACGTACTTCTTCCTCTTTCACAGGTTCATTAATTTCTATTTTTTCTCCTATCAGTGGGAACTTGTCTTTTTGCTCAACATCTCTTATCTCCACCGTTTTTGCAACTTTGGGGAGTAACATCTTCCACTTCGAGTGGAGTTCCTAACTCTACTAATTCATGCCGCCGCAATTTTAGAATCCTCTTTCCTCGTAATGTTCATGTTACAACCATAAATCCATGACACCTATTGATTACTCTTGTATGAGAAATGAGAAGGAGTCTCGATCACCAATCGAGGCAGAGGTTTCTCTTATCCTTCTTCGTGCATTCTAAGCCAATTAATCACAAAAGGTCGTCTAGCCTCACCACTCTTTTTGGATGATTGTCCATCCACTACAAAAACATCCCTAACTTCTTGACTCTTTTCGAAAGAACTCTATCTTTTTTATTGTCTATCAGATTCTGGACAATCTTTCTTGTAAACATTAATTTTGTCCGGGTTAGTTTTGTTTTATATATATATATAAGGGCTTTTCTTTTATCATAAGGTGTTTATAATGGGATTTGTTTAAACATTACTATTGTAAAGTGATATATGTATATGTATGTTATTTAATTCCTAAGTATCACTATATGGTATAATTAACTCTATCATTAACCGAATTACTATAGTTATTTTGATATTGTTTTCTTATATATATCAAGGTTACATATTACTATTATTATTAATCATTATTAATATTACCATATATTATTTGTTATTACCATTATTATAATTAATATAAGTTATCTACGTTACTATCATATATTATTATTAATGTTAGTATTATCACAATTATTACTATAATTATTACTATAAAGGAGATGGTTTAAATAAAAATGACAACCCAAAATAAATTAAATTAAAACCAAAGTTCAAATACAAAAAGAAGAAGAAGCCCAAGTCTTGAAAATAATAACAACAGTCCAATTACAAATTACACGGCTTGCTAGGCCCAAGAGGATTACAAGCCATAACTCAGCCCATTTGATCTGTGTAGTTGCTTTCCTGCTGTCAGATCCGGGTCTAATCCAATGGCCAGGATGCGACCAGATGGCCCTTGGTGACGATTCAATCACAATCGTCGGGTCAAAAACACATCGAGCGACCCAGATCGTTCCATCCGTGGAAACCCTAGAGCCCTCGCAATGTCATCACGCCACCCCAAATATGGATCGTTAGATCGAGACGCAATCTAACGGCTCGGATGCCACGGAAGATTTACGTGCGACCCTTCCAATTCCCGCACGCGACTATCCGTCTCCCGAAACGAGCGCGTGTAAGCCACCGTTTGCACATTCGACTCCCGCACTCGATCAGTACAGCCACGTCGGCCGAGACGTCCCGTGGTCCCCGTCCTCTCCCCCAGCGGCCACGCATACAAAAAACAAAAACAACAACAATGTCAGAAAGGACAAGCACGACAAGGAGATGTACGATGGATTTCAGAACAAATGCAAACAAAAATCGCAACAACCAGGGGGTATATTTCGTAATTTTCCTTTATGTAATACGAAAAAACATATAACCTCGGGCTATAAAAGCCGAGAGCATAGTAATGTAAATGATCCCTTTTTGAATACGAAGAGATACAAGCAAAAAAGAATTACAGAGGTACTCATTTTCGTCTCTATCATTGCATTGCATGAAAAAAGAAAGAAGTATCTTTTACCTTTATTGTTTCGCCCTTTCGTACGACTTCTGCCCCTTCACCGATGACAATCCCGGGCCTCCCATGGCTTCGAAGGGCGAGTCTGTTGAAGGAGATGCAAATCCCTTTTTTTACAACCATTTTTGAGTCTGAAAAGGGGGATTTGGGTCTTAAGGTTTTGTTTTTTTAGAAAACAAAAGAGAAGGTTTTGGTTGTGGGGTCATCATCTAGGTCAGTTTAGTAGGAGAGGGTTTTGTTTTTAGGGAGTTAGCATCGATTGGCTATTTGGTTTCGAGGTCGTCGGACGGTGGATAGCACCGGCCGACGTTTAGAGGGTCGAGAGGGGTGATGTCTAGGTCGGCTAGGGTTTCTGAGAACGAAAAGGGGGTCTGGTGGAGTTTAGAGCGAGCTTTTATAAAGTTTTTAGGTTTTGTTTTTGAGGTAATCTCGCTTAGGGTCTCTCTGCGTCATGTCCTTAGTAGTTTAGGGGTCTCCGCGTCTTCAAATTACACCCTAGGTCCCTAGGTTTCTGCCTCCGTGTTCAATGTCGTCCCGAATCGAGTCCTCCCACGGTCCATCGTCTATCTCGTCCCTAGTTTTTTGTTCCCGTTTCAATTTAGTCCCCATTTACATTTTTAACTTTATTTTAATGTCTCTTTGATTTAGCCCCTGGTTTTCTTGCATTTTATTCATTTTGCCACTGTTGTCTGCTTTTCTTTCACTTTTGTCACTGTCTCTTGCATGTTTCTATTCGTATGGTGTTTAATGTATGTTTATTCCTTAATGTTTTGTGTTTTTTTGTGCGTATGTATCGAATATGTATATTTCTTGTGACTATATTATGGCTCTTTTTGGGTCTTGTGAGTTTAATGTAATGTATGCATAATTTGTGTTATTAGTGGATATGATCTATTAAAATGCTAAGCATGACTTAATTAATTAAGGGAGTCCTCATGTTTGATGTATAGAAGTGTTGTGAGCCCGTTTTTAGAAAATGTGATAAAAACGTCAATTTTGTTTAATAAAATAATGTATGTTTTAATTGTTGTTAATGTTGGGCCTTGTAGTAGTTTCTCCTTAATATCCATTAATTTGGGATTTTTGGGCCTTAGGTTTTAATGGAATAGGCTTAGATTCTTTTTGGGCTTGTTTCTTAGTTTAGGTGGGCTTTGGTTAGTTAAATTAGGTTTTAGATTGGTTTAATCGGTTTAATTGTTCTGGATCGTGTGCATGCCTTATAGGGGCACTGTTCGAACAATTAGATCAGTTTAGGTTTAGATCTTAGATTAGGTTTAGGGCTCTAATCGGTTTAATTAACTTAAATTCATCCTTGGCTTATTAGGATGGATATTAGGTTCATTAACCCGGTTTACCCACATTCACTTTAAAGATAAAATTAACATTATTTATAGATGGGATAAAACAAGATAATCCATAATTGATTCGAGTCCCTTAATTAGGATTTAAATGGTCTAGGATATAATATTAGAATCATATAATAAATAATTAGATTACTAACGAAATTTTCATAATTCGAGCCTTTAAGTTAGGGCCTTGGGTGGGGTTTTATTTGTTTATTTTCAAAGCACGTTTATGACATGAATTTTACACTTGTTATTCTTGAGACCGCTAATAATCGCACATGTTAAATGAATTTAAAGTATGCCCAAAGAGAGGTATCAATTAACTCTGATATTCGAGCCAAGGCAATCCAAGCTTAATGGATGTCGATCGAATATTTGGGTTAATTTTCACCGTCTCTAGGTGAGCGGAAGCATAAAAATAGAAATACCACGCATCATCCTTTACTTGCTTGCATCGTGCATAAAGGTGACGTACGAGATCCGAACCCTAAACTAACACGTCGGTTAGTCTTATATGATGTCGGTTTAGTCTAGGGTCTGGTGTACCGTTATTCTTTCTAATTAAATGTTTAATTAATTCCAAAGCCACAATTCGATATAGCCCGAGCTATTTAATTCATATTTTCATTTAAGAACCCTTTATTAAATTCACTTTGGCTTTTAAATAATTTCTATCAATTAAAAATGCAACAAGTCATTTGGTACTGATTTATGGGCGTGATGAGGGTGCTAACCCTTCCCCACACGTAACCAACTCCCGAACCCATTTTAAAATGAGTCTCTGGTTTTATGGTGTCCGGCCTACCTTAGTGGCCGGTGGCGACTCCAAAATTTTCACTATTTTCCAAAATTCGAATTCTTCCCCTTTTAATAAACCTTTTTCAAAAAATGTGATAAGTTTAGTAGTTTTTCAAAAAAAACGTTATCACATTTTTGAACTCATCACAATGTTGAATCTCATGATCCACATCACCGTGAAATTCACAGAAATCACACTTACTAGTCACAACAGTTTCATGGTTAGAACTCACCAATCCCCTTTCCGTCATTTTCTTCCAAACCCACTTTAACGGTGATTGCACTTCAGATAAGCGTGTCTTAATCTTAAACTCACCATCTTTCATCACAACATTAACCTTTGGTTCTTCATGTGTTGGTAGAGGGTTATTAGCAACATTAGGCCCCTCTATTTTGTTGAATTGAAGGATATTTTGATTAATCAAGCTCTGAACCCTTCTTTTGAGAGCTGGACAATTTTCGATTGTATGACCAAAGGAGTCAAGCATGGAACTCACAATGTGCAGAAGGATTGTACCATTTTGGGTATAGTGGTTGCAACGATGTGAGAAAGACGGACGGTATCAATCGTTCTTCTAATAATTTAGCATACAACTCTTTGTAAGAAATTGGAATAGGCGTGAAAGATTGCCTTTTCGTATTAGTCCTTGATGGCTTGGGCCCCCCTTACGGTTGTTTTTCTTGAGTTGGAGAGGTTGTAGTGGGTTTCGAATATCATGTATGATACACAAATTGTGGTGATGATTGATATATGGGATATGAATGCCCATTATCTCCCACAACATTAATTTTATTCTCTTTCTTTTTGGTATACGATTTTTTTAAAGCCTCGAGACTACTAAGTTTCCCGCTTTTAATGGCACACTCAATTGCTTCACTTGCTGTCACTAGATCAAAAAAGTCTCTAGTGCTACTACCAACAAGCTTCTCATAGTATGTTGACTCCAAGGAATGAATGAAGAGGGTTGTCGTCTCTTTCTCAAGTAATGGTGGTTGGACTTGTACAGCCATGTCCCTCCACCGTTGGGCATATTGTCGAAACATTTCATTGTGCCTTTTTTCCATGTTTTGGAGTGTCAAACGACCAGGTACCATGTCCAGAACATGGTTGTATTGTTCTTTGAAAGCACGTGCTAAGTCTCTCCTTGTTTTTATTTTGGCCTTATTCAACTGATTATACCATCGCATGGCAGACCCAGCTAAACTGTCTTGAAAGCAATGAATTAACAACTTATCATCATTCTCGTACCCCGTCATTTTACAGCAAAACATGGTAAGGTGGGCATTATGGCAGCTCGTGCCATCAAATTTCTCGAAATTTGGTACTTTGAATTTTCGGGGTAAAATCAGATCAGGGACCAAGCTCAAATCCATTACGTCTGTCCCAATGAAGGCATCAATACCTTCCATAGCTTTGATTCTTTCTTCTAAGCACTTGAACTTGCCATCATTTATATCAAAAAAATTGGGTTTAACTTTCTTTAGTTTTTCTAACTCAACCGGGTCATCAAAGTTTGGGACTTCTGGTTTGAGCGGGTTCGCCCACACGTTTGAACCAGAAGCACCATGAATATTTGCTTGGTTATGGACATTTGATTGTAGTCCGCCAGCAGAGAACACAAACCGATGATGTGCTTCTTTTGATCCAAAAGGTAAAGATGATGAATCTTCCTCATGAACTTCGTGAGTTTTTCCTTTTTTAGCACTTGTTGCTTTGGATAATAACTGTGACAACTTATCCTCTAATTTGTTTATAAGAGTCTCTTGACTTTTTCCTATGTCATCCCTCAAGCCCTTTACATCATGAATGACTTGTTCTTGAATTTTTTCTAGCTTTCGGAGTCTCTCTTCTATTTTTCTAGCCTTAAATTGCGTGTAGTGAGGATGGTTGCTTTGATCGTCCTCTATTTCCAGTATCACTAATATTGAACCCCCATGGATTAGTGTTTTATTTAATGTTAATGCATATGAAACACATATTGTATAAATGTAATGTGTAATGATGAATGCAAGAATGAATGCAACTAGGTGTTTGTTAGAAAATTAATAAGATAGAAGAATATTCGCACAAACCAAAAAAAACTTTTATTAAATAACTGAAAAGGAAAATCTAATCCATTCACCAAAATAATCTAAAAATTTGAGCGGGGAAAAATCATCCACTAACATTCAAAGACAAAATATAATATCCCAAAAACAAAAAGAAAAAATCTCCAATCAACATTTTTTAATGACAAGAAAAAAATTAACAAAAACTCGACGATATGGCTTACCTTGATCTCCCAGGTTCTCGACTTTCCCCAAGAACTCCTTCCATTCATTTGCAAAGTGTGTTGAGGGATTGATCCAAAACTTCAGCCATCCTGCTTTCTTGGCCAAATCGATAATGCGCTCGGCTATCTTTCGGGTTTGAGTGAGTGCTTCCCTCATCAAGTCTTCTCTCACCTTGGTATTACCCCTTGCAAACTGAAATCGTAGGTCCCACTGTTCCTCGCTAAGTTTAAAATCCCTTTGTATATCATCTATCAAGTCTCTATGTTGTTGCAGTGAAATCTCTAATGCTGTCAACAACTCCTTTAAGTTCTCATTTTCAACTCGCATCTTTTCAAGCTCAATCACCAAGTCTTGTTGTTGGTAGATTTGAAGAATCCCTTGCAGAGATGCTAGTTGTTCCTGCAATTCTTGGCTCTGAGCGCGACTAGCCATGATATCATTAAGGGTTGTCGTATTTGTCTGTTGGGCTGCTTGCAAATTAGTTGTAAGTTCTTCCACTCAATTTTCTTTGGCTTTCAATAACTTCATACATCGTTTCGTATCATTCTTCCGATCACGAATCTCCTGCTCCCATTCTTGTGGAGTTTTGTGCAAGTTGGCATTCCTTAACTTCTCTTGAAGCCCCCTATAGTCCCCCTGTACGTCTTTTAAATCTGCACTCACAATGTTCAGTTGCTTCTCAAACCCTTTTGATTGATTTTTAAAATATGTAGCATTGTAGTCTAGTTCTTCGTTTTTGGCTTCTAGCTAAGTGATCCTTTTATTCAGTGCCTTCTTCTCCTCTTCACACTCATGTCTAACAATATCAGCTTCAGTCAGTATTTCTCTGAACTGTTCCTCCAAAGTCGGAGCATTACCTTGGCTAGGTGGTGGGATGTTGCAATATTTCCTCCTTATCCTCCAAATTTGGTAATCCAAAGTAAGCTTTAGAGGTCTAAACTTGGCTTGATATGGATGAGCCCAAGCCTTGGCTATCTCAATAATTTGTTTTTTAGACTTTTCACCCTTGAAGACGAACTCACACAACCCTAATCCCCTCGTAGCTGGGACAAACTGTAACGACCCATATTGCCTCGATACCAATAGAGAAGCATATCCAGTTGCACCCCAAATACCAAGAAGAGGGACACAATCGAAGGCACCACACTTGTACAAGATATAATTGTGTCCAACCAATAAACCCGCCAAGTAATGTCCTCCAACCGTAGGTCTCGCAAGATTAATTCCCATTCTCTCGATGTTTTTTTCTTTTTTGTCTCCTCTGTTAAGAACTCTCGTAATGGTGAATATTGTAGAGTATGTACGCGTCTGGACAACTTCCTCTTGGCCCCCAAGTGACTGCGCATACATACAGTGAGGAGTTGCGCACACCCTAGAAAATATACGCCTTCATGCCTTTTGAGGAAATTAAGGGATCGAAAGGTCTGCACCAAGATAGACGGAGCTGGATTAAGGCCTGACTCGAGCTCCCCGGATAAATCTATCAATGATGCTTCGATATGTCCGGCTACTTTAGGAAAAATGATCAAGCCATAAACCCTTAAGGCAAAGATATCAACCTACTTTCTCGGATCAAGATGAGAATGGATCAATCCCTGAAGTCTATACCGGGCAATTGCTTCGCTTCCCCCTTTACCTTGAAACTGGGCTTCCACCCATGACATGCTACTCCCAGTCAAAGTCATAAGTTTCTTTTTGTACATTGTAGGCTGAGCCCCTTTCACATAAATTTTGAACTCATGCACTTTCCTTAGATAGAGCAACGCATCATACTCATATATCATCGGGGTCATGTCTTCCCCATTGAATGTGAAGCAATTATATAAATGGTACCAAAATTGCGCCATATCCCGTATCAGCCCTTTATCTGCGTACACTTGCAGTAAATAGGCTATGTCTCCATACGCGTCATACAACATCTGTCTCTGATTAGCTTTCCACTGGCCCCAAATCTCTACTAATTCTCGAGTGACATTTTGCTTAAGTTGAAGGTGAACATATCCTGAGAATTGTTCATCTGGTCTTGCTAGTATACTATAGCCTCTCATTCTCTAGGTTTTTTCTGACCATTTTCGAACATCATCGTTTTTCTCTGATAAGCACTGGACTCTTTTGGCCATAACGAAGATTTTTCTATCAAATTAATTAAATAACCAACACCTCTCTATGATGATAATGATACATGTTTACATAAAACAATAAACAACCCAAAGAAATTTGGTTAGTGTCGCATAAATATAACAAATAATCAGATACAAAAAAAAGCATAATATGAAGAGCAGAAGAAAAAAAAACAAAACACATGCTCATATATCAATGGGTGACACACTAAGGTTTGAGTTCAGCATAGCTCTAACAAGTGTGGGTTTCTACGGTTTGTTATATAGGGTTACGGTTCTAGACAGGGTACCCAAATTTTCCTCACTGACGTCTGCTAAGGCTAGTAAGGTCCCTGGCCCTCCCCCATTATAGGTTATCAGGACCGAGTTCAACTTGAGGGGATGCACTACCCTATGGCCATACAGAGGTTACCCTCATGAAGCAATAGATCATATGTATCCCGGAGGCGACTACTATCCCATACGGAGGTTAACCTCACGATGGAGCAGCGTTTTGCCCCCACTTAAACGGGACCGAGCTCGGGTAGAAAGCTCATGGAATGATTCAACACAACATGTACTCCTTTTTGCGTGGGCTGAATCTCTTGAATTATCCCAGCGGAGTCGCCAAGCTGTCGACGTCATTTTTGTCCGGGTTGAAATTGATTGGGCCTTCAAAGGTTCATCATTGAGTGGAGTCGCCATCGGTCGTTTTAGATTGGGTATGACCGAAAACCTGTAAAACTGGTCTGCATCTGAACCGGAGTCATGGTCGGGCTCGGGAGTCGGTTATGTGTGGGAAAGGTTATAGCACCCCCACAACGCCCAAAATTGGTACCTAAAGGGGTTGTGTTATCTAAAAGGCTTCAAAGGTAGGGTTAATAGCACTATTATAAAAATAATAGAATATGCAAGTAAATCAAATCAATATACAAAATTAAACATGCTAAAAATGATATAAAAAACAAATGAAAAATTAATATTTTAATCAAAAGTCATAATCTTAAGTCAAACCATAATTAATCTCAAATTATACGAATTATTAATTGAACATACTAAAAAAACTAAATCACTCATTCGCACAAATTAAGACTAACTTATAATTAAACTTAATTTTAAAACTGATTGAAAAAAAACAATAAGAATAAAAAACTAAAGGAAAATGTGAAATAGGACCTAAACTAAAGGAAACAAATTAAACCTAAAATCTAAAAGAATCTAAAATAAAAGAGGGACTTAAAGAGTAATTCTACCCTAAAATCTAAGGAAATGAATTAGGCAATAGGCAGGCTTGCGTGAATTACTAAGGTTGTGGCGTGTGTCAGTTTCCAAAGCTGTAAAACATTCAATCTCTTTAATCAAATTAATGGCGTTTTGTATTCAAACTGATGAGGTTAATTTTTTTTATTTTCTTTTAATAATCACCATTTTTAATAGAGGGGTTGTCAAAGCCTCAATTTGCTTTATTTTAAACTAAAAGAGAAGAAAACTAACACATTTTTGTTCTCTTTTCGCTCTCTGTAATTTTTTACTTATTTTTTCTTCTGAAATTAGATCCAAAAAAATATTTCTCTCAAGCATGAATCAAGTGAATCCAAAACTCAGGCTACGAGTATACCTTTCTCAAACTCGTGAATTTTCCGTTGGACCGGTTTATCCTCGGGATATGTTAAATTTGACCGTGTTGGGAGCTCTTCCACCGTTTCGATCGCGTAACTAACACTCCGACCCCCGTGAACCGAGGTATAAACGTGATTTTCTTCTCGCTACTTTCCTGATTTTTGCTCAAATATTCTCACTATTTTCGCACGTCTCTTGCTCTGATTTTTTGTCGTTCCTCTTGTGTCCTCTAAGGTTTTCGGGTTTGGTATTTATAGGCCGAAACTAGGGTTTTTGAGCTTTCTCACCACCAAAAATCTCGGAGGTAGTTGGGATTAACTTGGATTGCATCTTGGGGCGCAAGAATCGGAGGTGACTCAGAGTCCTCTTGGCAATAGGTCTGTTGACGCCGGCAGAAGAACACTTGACAAATCTAGGATTTTATTTTTATATTATTTTTCGTATTTTGGATTTTTTTCTCTGATTTTTTTAAAATTTTAAATTTTTAGGGTCTTTTGTATATTTTTTGATTTTATCAAGTCCATTGGACTAGACTCGGGCCGTATATTAGGCCCTAAGAAAAATTTGGTGGGTACAATATCTATCTACAAACTATAATAGTTTTCTATTCAAATTGCATTGGAATTGATCTCTTACATTTTGTTTGATTTGAAATTTTTTGATACACAAGGTTTACACAAGCCTTTCAGTTTTAGGATTTATAGATTTAAGTTGTGGTTTAGGGGTTTAGGTTGTAGGGTGTAAATTTAATGTTTATGGTTAGAATTTAGAGTTTAGGGTTTAAGGTTTAGGTTTTAGGTTGTTAGGGCTAGAGATTTATATTTTAGATTTTATAGCTTAAATATGAAGGATTGTGTAAATTTTTTTACAAAGCTTGGTATCAAAATATAACCCTTTCAATATTTAGTTGTTTGTTTAAAAAAAATAAATACTATAAAGAGATCAAGACAAATAAAATTTAAATAATTATTTTTTTATTGAATAGAGACATATTACATTCTTAAAATAAATGTGAGACTTAAACTTACACAAAATATGACAACATAGACTTTTTTGGCGACTTAACTAATTACTAAATCTCAAATGTAGACATCTAATAATAATACTTAAAAAATTTCGGCGATCATATCAAAAGTAATACTTAAAATTTGTTTAATATTTTTAGTAGGAGTGACTCTTCCATATAGCATTATTGTAAGTTTTTATTTTTTTTATTTTGAATTTGAATAATTTTTTATCTGGATTAGTTTTAACTTTGATTCCTCCTTTCATTTTCTAGTCTTGACTAGATCATATGTATAAAGAAATTTTTAACGAAATTCACTTACTTAAAAAAAAGCTTTGATGGATTTGGATTTTGGTTTGCTCTATTAAATGGAATTTGTTGAATATGGGTTCGATATTTTTGTCCGTTGGGCAAATTTTAAAGTATAATTTTTTTGTCACCTATAATATTATATTAATTATGACGTGGATTTGGATACAATGTGAAGAAGAATAGACTTTGATGGTTTGCTTATAATATAAAATTTTTCGTGTTTGATTTTGCAAACCTTTCAAGCTTCAATCATCATCCTTCACGTCATGCAGCATTCTTATTGTTTTTTTAACTATCAATAATAGACTCTTTGCGGAATGATGATAATATTTGTATGTATTTAATTATTATTAAACATAAAATTTGTGTAATTATTAATTGGTTTAGTGAATAAGATATTAGGTTTTTTATGCATTATTAGACGTTTGAATTATGACTTGTGAATGAAACAAATTAGATGAGGAGGACCGTCCTACAATAAATCTGTATAGTATCTGATCTAAACTAGTTAGTCAATGACTCGAATACTGATAATTATAAAAACAATTTGTCTAAATTTACTTTTTAACTTAGATTGACAAATGGAGTTAGAAAAATCGGAGGCGTTTGCGAATACAAGCCATTCAATGTTGCAAACCAAGGTAAGTAAGAAGGATGAGCCAGCCAAAGCATAGTACAAGAGATTAGGATGGATCCGGGGGCGGTTCTCTTAAAAATATGAAATTTGTATATAATATAAAAAAAACTTTTTAGATATTTTTTTTATGTATTTTCTATTAAAACTTATTTTTTCCTTACAATTTTATAAATACATCTCTAAAATTTTATAGGTTCGTCTCCTAACATAAAGTACAGTGTCAGTCCCACAAGAGGTAATATCCAATTCCTTTTGAATTTGTGTGTTAACCAATCTTTTCTACCTTAGAAATTTCGGGCTTTAAAGTTTTATATTTACTTATTAAGGAGGTTGTATTATTTGATTTATTATATGCTAAAAATGTATCAAATGGAAGCATAGTTTTTTTATTAAATAGAGAGGTATTCTCATGTTGGAATTTTAATTTGTACAAAATAAAATAATGAACATTCTTAGCCACGAAACGAATTAGTGGATCTCAATGAAAACATAACTTTCTTTCTATAAAATAACGTACTACTATTATCATGTGATATATTAACAGTGGAATATTCTAATTTTATACATAGCGTTAAAATTATCATGCGTTATATTTATTTTTTAAAATATCAATTAAGAATACTTGATGTTTGAGATCCACTAATTGGCCTAGTGGCTAAAGATGTCCATCTTGCCCTATCTTGTATGGGTACGAATCTCGATATGGGAATGTAATACCTCTCTATTTAATAAAAAAAATACTTGATGTTTTCCTAATTTTGTTAATAGAAATAAAAATCTAACGATGATTTCGGGTAGGCTTGTCCCGCCACACCATTTATGGTCTAACCAATAAAAATCATTTATTTCATTATTTTTTCCATGTCATCTTTTTACCAAGTGAATCTTCATTCATATTTATTGTAATAACGTGGAGGAACAAGCCTATAATATAATTTCTCGTTCTTGGTTAGTTTGAGTCAAGTATGAACATATATTGTATATGATATTAACGGATTTTATGTTTGCCAAACTCAATCCATAACTAGGGATGGCAATGGGTCAAACTGTATAGAGTTCAAGTTCATATCCGATTACAATCGAACTCTGGCATTTTTACGGATTCAAATTTAATTTTTTTCAATTGGATTTACTTTTAGATCGAATTTTTTCGGCTCGGGTTCGGATTAAATTGTCATCACAGTGTTGACCCGAGTTTGAGGGGTAGATCCACGAGTTTTACCGTCTTTAGGGTATATTGTGTTTTGACCCTTTGATTTTTTATTTTAATACAAATCATTCCATAATTTTGTGTTTTTAATATATGCTATTTAATTTTACATTTATTTATTTATTTTCATCCATTGTTTGTTGACTACATTTAAATTTTTATGTTTATTATTTATGCTTTTAATTTGCTTCCTATTTTAATTCATAATTTTAACCTAATATATCTGAACTTTATCTTACAATTTTACATCATTTACTATTTTATTAACTAATTTCCTTAATTTTTGGTAATTTATTGATATTTTACATTTATTTATTTTTCTATTGTATTTATTTTCTTGTTTGTTTGTCTACGATTTTATCTTACATTTATTTCTTTTTTCATATTTATGTATATATGTATAATTACATATAATATACGTAGACATATTACACTACATTAAATTTAGTTAATAGATATAAATTATAATAAATATTATTATTATTTAACTACATTTTTAATACATTTATATTTTTTATTATCATTTTAATATGGATATATATGTAAGATAATTTTGTTTTTACTATTATTCTATGTTAACTAATATATGTTAATGTTTCTTCTAATAGATATAATTTTGTATTTACCATTATCACTTTTAATATGGACATATAGATATAGATATATTATACCAGGGGTGTTTATCGAGCGAGTCGATCACGAGTTGAGTAGTGCTCGACTCGCGGTTGCTAAAAAATATCGTTGCTTGTTAAGCTCGATAAAATTTTGCTCGACTAGTGATCATTAAAAAATCTCGTTGCTCATTAAGCTCGCCAAAATTTTTACCTTTTTTTAAAATATAGGTAAAATCTAGTGATACTATTCGAGCTTAATATAAACTTTTAAATTCAGAAAAAGAAGAAAACGTGAGGTTTGAGGAGATAAATAATCGAACCTGTCATGACCGAGTTAGAGATGAATTCGATATTCGAGTGTGAGACTCTTTTTAGTTTCTCAACAATCTTCGATGAGCAACAAAAGAGAAAATTCTTTAAGAATTTCGGGGTTTTAACTTTCAATCGTAATTTTTTATATGGGAAGTGAAAATCGAAGATTTTTCTTCTTTTCTACTTTTATACATAAAGTAATAAAAAAAGAAAAAAATGAAAGACTCGTTAATATAATTTAATTTCTTGTTAATACAAATTATTTTTTAATTCTCAGGAAATACAAAACTTTTTGAAATCTTGAAACCATAATTTTATGGGTAAATTACCTAAAAGTTCATTGAACTTTTCTAGAGTTTTCAACTATTATTTAAATTTCTTAAAACATAATTTTTTAAGGTAGCCACCAAAAAATCGTAAAAGAATTTATAAAAAAAATAACGAGATGCTCACGAACTTATCAAGTCAAGTTGTGTCTTTCTCGACTTAACTCGCTAAGATCTCGAGACGAGCGTTAACCGAGTTTTGACTGAGCCGAGCTCGAGTATTTGCGATCTACTCAACTCAATAAGCACTCCTATATTACACTATATTAAGTTTAGTTAATAGATATTTGTTTTAAAGAATTAAAAGTCATAAGTATTTTTTTCGAACTCAAATATGGATCAGGCTCAGATCAAATTTGGATCAGACATAGACTTGGATCGGATTTGGATCAGATCTTGACAACATCCATATACGATTCGTCTCCTATTAGAACCAGGGCCCTTTTTTCGAATTCAGATTTTTTTCTTCGGATTCGAATCAGATTGGTCACTTATGTTTTCAATATGTAAAGTTATGGCCACTGGGACGTTTGTTGCCGTTAAATGTTAACGGGAAGTCGATCTGACACAATAAAAAAGAATGATAAATTACTTAGATAGTCTCTAAATTATTACTTCACTCTTATTTTGATCACCGAAATAAAAATAATTTGTATAATTACACACTTAATCCTCCATATTTACAATTTTTTTTTATTTTTTCTCCCTTCTATCATTTTTCATATTCTTCTTCATCTAGCTTAATACCTAATTTTCTACTATATTAATCTCCAATTCACACCATATATTTTTTCTACTAAACAAAATTAGTTGACGGAACATATAAATGCAATTAATATGAAATGAAAATTTGTGGTCGTCCTAACTTATTGCAATGAAGAAGCTAGAGAAGGTCCATTGAGCTCAGCTTTCAATTCATGAAGCAATTGATGAACTTGTTCTCTAGAACTGCAACATCAATGATGCGGCTTTCCTTCCTTGCAAACTGTGGATCCAAGAACATTCTCTGCAAATCGTCCACTTGGTTCTTTGCCTTGTCCATGAAGAGTTTGTGGGATGCTGACTTGTAGTTGCTTTTTGACCCTTTCCTCATTAGAATAAAAAGCCCGCAACAGCTTCCACCAACTCCTGCAAGCAAAAGCACAATAAAAAATGCAATTTAAGATCAACCCGTATAAAAACTGAATCCAGTAATCACTAATCTTATTCATAAAATTTTAAAACTAAATATCAGTTGAGATCACTACAGATATCTAACCCCAATAATAGGAAATCAATCTAAAAAATATTATTGAAATCATGG